>VDFB02032784.1:0-48323 GCA_007258455.2 Sequoia sempervirens
AAACTCAAAAATAAAGTCGCTTACCTCAGTTCGCCCGTAATGAGAAGTCTCTTGTTTTCCAGATGATACAAAACTGATTTGCATAAATTGGGATGTGTTTCTATATGTTCATAGAGTATACCTTTGCCTTTGGTAAGTCTGCAAACGCTATTTTCACAGGGTGGCAGGAAAGTTGCTCTAATACCACTTGTAATGTCCCCTTTCTAGTGGAAGAACTTAAACCCCAAACCTTGCATTCAAAGTGTTCTCGAGGAGACATTAGAAACGTTAGAGATCAATAAGTTTCAATGATAACATCTAATAAGATCAATATTTCATTCTTGTCAAAGGATTATTCATTTCCTTCACTATGAGTGATTCTTCTATACTATGTTTCACTAGGGTAGATTTTACTTCTTTCATGATCTCATAGATAGAATTCTATTATACCAAAGAGTCATTATTAGCTAAAAATAGACCCAATCCCGTGTCTATCATTTAGATTTTTTTTTCCCTTAGTTAAATAAAATTTATGTAACGAGTAAATGTGTATGCAAATTCGGTTAGAAATACTCCACATGAAAAATTAGCCAGTCAAGCAAGTGCTTTCCTATTGAGATTAGTAACATTTAAATGCATGTAACTGTGATCTTCATATATGTTGTGAGCTACACAAGTTCGTTCTCCTGCTACCATTAGAGAATAATTACCCCCTTCGTTTTGGTGAATGAGATGATGTTTTTCCTTTAACTAATATGAACCCCTCCTATCCCCTCTCAAAGATTTCTGCATTTTCACCTCCTAGGGATAGTTATTCGTCCCAGCACTAAGCTCTTGGAAGGATATATCTCAATGCTACCCTATTCTGCCATGCACCCTCTGTTACAGGCTTCTATATTGGGGCGACATTGCTTAAAGGATCCACAGAGAGGAGATTTAAAGACAATAATCATCACGATAAACAAATTTGAAGGTAAATATACTATTTAAGATGGAGGGAGTACCAAGAAGCTGTAACCAAGGGATCGAGGCATCCTCTGAAAAAATTGCAAAAATAAAAAATAAAAAATTTGAAGTGGGCACTGCATCAAATAAACCCTGTAACAAATTACTAACCTGTAAGATCTATCTTAAATATGAGATTGCTTGTAAAATAGATGAGTATTGTTGCTAAAACCCGTCAATAGAAATATTGATGCTTACTAGAAGATGCACCAAATGATTTGGGCATTTCATTATACAAATTTCATGATAAATTTCACAAATACCCACTACACAAAAATGAATTTAGGATGCATTCACACCATCAAAGAAGCACAGAAACAAGAAGTATACAATTATTTTGTCATGAAGAAAGATTTGATTCTGGTGAAAAGCCTTAGACAATGAGAACGGAGGTTACTGGCTGTATTTTCCTTCACAAAATCCTACAAAATTTCAAACTTTTTGCTCTATATATAAGCACACAAGGCACTTAGAAAGACACAACTACTATTTATTATGCATAAACGTCTCAGACCTGATTTGGTGCTTGATCTCAACTTGGGAAATGGTGGAGTCGGCCACAGAGCAACCCAGAATACATGTCCACCTTCAAAAATGGCTTCTCAGATGGCAGCCTCATCCAAATGATGGTGCATCCTACCTCATATGCTTCAGACGCCCTCCCTAAACCCGCTCATCAATAGCCACGACCCCTCTGTGATGACAAAAAATGGGCCTATCAAAGGAGAATCCATCAACTCCCTTTAGAGAACCAACAGTTACTCTGCTCACACTCTAACTCAAACTTGGCAAAATCGTGACTTTGTTGTCAACGAAAGAGCTTTGAAATCACAATGCAGAAAGTAGAGCCACAAGTGGATCCATCTTAAACCTAGTTGAAATTTATTACCTCCAACGAATTTGGTCACTTCTTAATTGCCTGGCAATGCACGGAGAGCCTAAGAATGTGTAAAACGGCGCGAGTGGCTTCACACCCATACATGTTGACGCAAAGGACAAATGCCCATGCCCAATGACTGCGTAGCAAACTGCACATCGTACGCCAGGAATTCCCACTGGAATAGTCCACCGGCATCAAACAGTAGACGATTCTAGTGGGAATTCCCACCTATAATAGCATATCGACTAATAAGAGATTATACACATCAACATGTTTTTGATGGAAATGAATAGTAGTTTTCTCAATTAATGAATTTGACAATCAAGAACCTTCAATTAGAAGTAAAATAACACCAGTTTCTCACATATAAGCTACACAATGATGAGTCAAAACTCCAATGTTATATTAGAGTCTAGGAGCTTGGTCTATTATGGACATAAGTTACATATAACATTTTTATTTGCAATCAAGGAAAGAAAGCTCAAGAAAATGCAAATAAATAAGTCTCCTCACCACCTCAAAATTCGGACATCTCAGCATCATTCTAAGGAAGATAAGGCGCCGGCTGAACTTCACCATCTATACATTTTGCTGCCTTTGATTAATCAACCTTGTTGCCCACAAATCCAAATCCAGTAATTCAAGCTAAAGATTTATGATAGAAGTCATACCTGTGATTTTTAAGATAAAAGTTATGAGAGAAAATAAACCATAATTTAACTATAGAAAAGATGTTTATTGAAATAATACCAAAATGTAATATTTACTAATATCAAAATGTAATATTTATAAATCATACCTTAAATTTATAAAAGAAGTCTAATTCCAACTTACAACATGTTTATAGATTCGGAAGAAAATACCAATAACCTGTTTCATGACAAGTGTGACAATGTGCTGCAACATTTCTACTTGCAAGTGCATAAGCATAAGTGTAGATACCTCTAAGATACAGAAAATAAAAGAATACATGGAATTATTCATCACATAGCATGATAGACCCATAGTTATAAGCTATTTGGCATGCCATAGAAGAGAAACTCATTACAATTCGCTAGTGGACTTACATCCACAACTTGCAAACTTTCCACAGTCAACCCCAAATACAGATTTTATCATCTCAAATTTGTCTTTTCTAGACTTCCTCCCTATGCAACATGATAACAAGTAGGTCAAACACTGAGCATGGAATTGATTCTTAAAAGGAGGTCTGTTGATAGCTCTATTTTAATGCCTTCATAAGGAAGGCTAGCTAATTTGATGACCATCTTATGCATTAAGTGCTTTAGTGCATACCCATTGTTAACAATGCAAGAGCAAATTCTCATCTTTAGTTTCATGCAAGAGAAAAATAAGGTATCCACTAACAAATTGTGTATTGCTTAGCTACTTTTCTCATTTCTTAACTTCTTTGTGTTAACATCTCTACAAAAAGAAAGAGAAAGAAAAGAAAATTAATGTCCACAAATGACCAAAAATGGATCAACAAGACTAGAAATACAAAGAGTACAGTAGCAAAGGACTAAGGCCAAAAAAGAGGGCCTAGACAAAAAGCAAACATAAACATCATCTACTCTAAAAATAGTAAACCCCCATGCAAGGACAGTAATATAAGAGGAGAGGGAGGACCCCATAAGATGATAACAAAAAACCATCTAGATGAGCAACCAAAATCCTCAATTGTCCATGCTCTGAGATGCATTGAAGAAGCCAAGAAAAATGCCATCATCCACAGTGGGAGTACCAATGCAAAGTCTGAGAATGCTTTCCAGACATATAGACAGTTGCAGCAGATCTAATAGGCCAATCAATGATCCATTGAATCAAGGAAAGAGACTAACAACTTAACCAGGACGATACAAATAGATTGTCAATTGGATGGGTCATGTAGCAATGATTATCAAGGTAGCTAGCTTGGTAGATGATAAGGACAACTTCATGATTACTCAAATGATTTTTAGGGGGTGAACACATAGGTATGTGACTGTATCCTACTTTTCTCTTCTTTTGATCAATCACATGCTAAGCCTAACAGCCATTACAATATGTTTCTATGGATCAGAAGACAACAAAATCACAGACATAATTAGACTATCACAATTAAAAAAAACAGTACCCATCTATTTAGCTTGCAAAATTATCACAAAAAAAAAGAAGAGGAAATACAAAGAATATCATGATTGTAATTGTTTCCAGTATTATCATGTGCAAGAGGATTATTCCATCATAGGATTTTGTGAAAAGTGCATAAGCCCAATAGCATGGAGAAAGGAAGTAGAGCTGAAACTTAGGAGACAGGAAGTAGAGCTGAAACTTAGTTTTATTTTTGAACTGTGTATATCATAAAGTCAGAAGCTGTTGATTGATGGTTGATGATGGTTCACCAACTCCACTAACCATGACTTAATTAGAAAAGTAATCGTTCCCATGCTAATCTCCTAGTCATCATAAAAGGTTGCTCCCAATTCTTAAATTAAAAGAGTGCAGCAGCTACAAAATCCAATATTTTGAATAATATTGAATTGTGTTCTACAAACATTTCAATCATTGATCATATTTATCTTTTTGTGATCTACAAATTTTTCCTTTTTGGAACCATACAGCCTAATTACCTGGATTTTAAATAAATCAGAGATACAAAATATCAGTTTGTATATAGTGTAGCTTGTCTAAAAAGACTAATTGGCATCTTTCGCTGCTGTGAACACTCCTGAAGTAATTTTGACTTTGGAAATGAATATAATTTAAGAAAATTCACAGAACTTATAGACATGTTCTAAATAAAATACTCATCATTCTTATAGTGACAGGGAAAGTGTAGAGAGGAGATCAACATTAGGAACCCCGTATCTGCAACAAAGCTTCCAGAGGAGGACAGGTACCTTGGAAGGATAGCAAGAAGAGTGTAGGAAGGATATTAGTACCAAGAATCGTGTATCTACAATAAGTTTCAGGTAGCATTCATCTTTATACTTATAGCATTCGTCTGAGTTCATCTACAAATCTTTATGAGAGTTCTGAGTTGATGTTGTTGAAAATAGATATCATTTTACTTTCATTACGAATCTAAAGAATTTTGTTTAATCTGAATTCTTCATTTTATGGCTTAACACACAGCAATTTTAATCTATACATAGGGACTCTCAAATTTTTTTTTCACTTTCGATGCTTTCTCTTTAAATTATCAGATTTTGTTTATGTCTCAATGCCACCTTAGTTTCCTGTTTTCCTCTCCAATCTATGATTAATTGGCCTCTAACAAACTTTGTTGCAGGAAAGAAAACCTTAGTTTCCTTGTATTGGATTAGTCGCCCCATGCTTGGGTGTATTAAAAGACATAGAGGTACAGATCCTAACGTCTCCCTTAACTCTTCAATCAATCTACCAAAATCGACGTAGGTTTAATTCAATTCTTGCATGCATTAGTATGTGGGACCTCCTCCAAAGTTGACCCTGTACCATCATTTTGCAGCGAAGAAATGCCTTCAATAAAATTCTTGACATTAACTTTTCCAATATGATTCATTCCTGTAGAATCATAACAATTCATGAATAGTTCCATACCTTAATTGACTTAATTCAGTATCAAATCGGTCCATGCTAGGTTGAATCACTGGCTTAAGTTATCATAGACGAAGAATTCAAGCAATTTGAGGCATGGAGAGACTCACTACAGATAGTGCCAACCGTTAAAAAACTTAGAGCTTATGCTGAGAGAACCAGAATTGTAGCGATGGAGATATATTTTGCAAAAAAGGGAGATGAGCTAACCAGAAAAGATAAGAAGCTTGTGGATGATCTAACTAGGAGTATTGTTAACAAATTGCTACATGTTCCTATGACACATTTGAGATGTGATGGGAGTGATAGTCGAACTTTAAGCGAGGCTCTGGAAAATATGCATTCTCTTGAGAGAATGTTTGATCTTCAATCTGACACATCTATCCTCGAACAAAAATTTAGAAATGTGGTCAAGAAAGCATAAAGCTAAGTCCCTTGATTTTTTGTGGCTTGATGGTTATATTTGGCTAGTTTCATTCACTGCCTATTGGAAAACCCTTCTTTGAGTCATTATGAAGAAATGGAGGATCATATTGATTGAATTATTATTTGATCAAACTCCAAAAAGAAACAGATACCCTAACATGCTCCCCACACATGCTCCCCACATATCCTATTCATTGCGAAGGAAGAAGAGACTCGTGTTATGAATGTTCCTTTTTGACTTCAGAGCATTCTAAATCATGTAGACTTGCCTAATTGGGCAGAGTTAAGAGAGGTATGACTATAATACATAAAAAATTTTGCCATTACAGGAAATTTTTTATGGCAGCTTCTTTGTATGAGATGGTATTAGTTTCCACCTCTAAATTGATAACATATATACTTTTTATAATCACAGAGTTAACAATGAAGGACTTTTCTAGTTTGCCAATAAATGGGGAGAAGTTAAATGAATGCCCATACATAAATTTGTAGAAAAAGTTGCTTAGGACAAAGTGGTTCAGTTTAGTGCTTTCCAATTAAGTAGCTCATGAATAAGGCCTCCTTTGCAGCTATAGTTAAAACCGTGGAGCAGGACATTCTTTAAGATTTAAACTTGGGTCACACACCTCATGCTTGCGAGGAGTTATGAGCTCCTTGATTGTGATGAGGGAAATTTGAACCTAGGTTGTGCTCTTACAAGCATTCCCCTTTACAATTATGTATCACAACCCATTGGACACTTGTGTTAATTTAGTGAAGTGAAAAGAAATAAAAAAAGACAAATATGAAAATATAAAAGTAATCAACAATATTATAATTATACTAAGATATAATATTTATCCTCTGGTAAATTCTTATTGGTGGAATTATTCTGCAATGAAGCTAGCTAGAGAGACTAAACTTAAATCACAACAATGCCAAAAAAATCTTTTCTTTGGATCTAATTCAAACATAATCAAGGAGAAAGCCTCCTGGATTATCTCAGTACTCTGAAACATAAGTGCTCTGCGCTTACTTTAACAAGGCTCTATGGTTGTACTTGAGTTACTTTCTTTGTTCCTATATATAATTGCATCCCAGGATGATGCTTATTCACAAGGGGCCTTCATATTGTCAGAGTAATGTGCAATTTTGTTGATACTTAAGTTTTCATGATGAGGAGTTCTCTATAAATACCATAATACTAAGTCAGTAACGTTAAGTGGGGATTTATTTTATTCCAGAAGATCAAGTGTTGATTCTAAGTTGTAATTAACTGATCAAAAGAATTAAAATCAGCAAGTGAAGGCAATAGAGGCATGCAGAATATCTAATCATCCCATCTACAAAACATGAAAAACCATGATTGTGGCATCTAATATATAGTTATAACTGCAGCTGTCATCTGGTAAATTTTACAACCATTCAATGTCACTTCCTAAACTTCAAGGTGCTAAATTAGTGTGAAGGATTTACAAAGAATATTGTTCTCCTCTGAGACAATGCCATCATTTATTTCTACTTTTTATTTATTTATCTTTTAGTGCCCTGAAAGTTACCAGTACTTGGTATCAAATTGTTGGTTATTTCATGGAACCTTACACGTGTATTTTTGTTTCATTTAATGAATAGTAATTACGATGAGCAACCTCATAGACCAAGCCCATCGTATAGTTTACCAGGCATGGTAGATTGTGAGCTGTGAATATATTTTGTTTGTGGGACACTTGCACAATCAACAGCCCCACACAACGTCAGAGCTGATTACTTTTATCCAAGATTGGCTGCCAGCTACAAAACATCCTCCTCTGGGAGATGTAATGAGCCCCAAACAAGTGTGTGACTAAATAATTTTTCTACTAACACTGGTTTTGTAACACACCTGGAAATTAGACCATATAGAATAAGACATCAATCGTTAGCCACTTCACCATTAAATCTGAGAAATCACAAGAAAAAGCAATATGAGAGTAAAATTCAGCAAACCCTCTGACATAGCATGAGAGTATTGTTTCTTTGTCCAAGTACATAGTTCTAACAAGTATAATATCAACTTCAATCTATAAAAATAGTTTAGCCTCTAGTAGGCTAAAATATTCTATCTTGTATATTGAGCAGGTTAGAGAGGATATTGATGGGTCGCCATTATTGTTTACGCATTGTATCCATTATTGGAAGATGCATAGATCTAGAGTGAAGGCACCTGGGTTTTAGAGTAGTCACAGCTGTAACATAAAGGGTTGAAGCCAAACCCTAGCTGCTATCTTCAGCAAGGTCTTGGACAGTTTATTAGGTGTGGAAAGTACTAGTTTGAAGGGGAATAAGACTGCAATTTGGGTAACTAGGTGAATACACAACAAAACTGGTGACTAAATAACAGATTTCAGACTTTGTAAAGACTATACCAGTCATCTGGGAAGTCCATACCAGCATAGCAAGACTATAAATTGAGTAAAATTCCATTCTAGATCTACATAACCCTCTGCTGATCATAATCTCATATTGTTTTCAAGTCCAATCTGCTACAGGAGGTTATTATCTAACATAATCAGCTCATATTCAGGCATGTCAATTATATGGAATGCTGCTTATGTATGAGAAGCTATTAAGTATTAACAGATTCCATTTCTAAGAGCTGTTCTCACATCTACAATAGCATAGCACTTATTGCAAGTGTATTTGGAATCATTTGGAGGTTAGAAGAACAAGCATTTTACACATTTGTAATTATGATTTCTGGAACAGTCTATATTTTTCATTTTAACTCTTTCCAGTTTTATAGAAAAGTTTTCCAACTGTTTGACAAAAATATCTTGTGAAATCTATAAACAAAGGCATGATTTTATGATAAATATATGATTTAGAATTTTAGTTACAGCTGTCCTAGGTGATTGCAATCAGAATTTCTTCATAATAGATTGTATGCAAAGTGTTTGACGGGATGTCTGCAAGCTAAAATCAGAAATATTGCAAGTTTGGGACAAAAAATTTCTCACTTTATCATGAATTTCATTTGAAATGAAACCAGATGTCATTGATTTTATGGAATAAACTTGCTAAAAAAATTTGAAGGATGGCTTATGAGATGAAAGAATCTCAGAAGAAATTGGTTAAAAATCCTTCGCTTGTGAATGTGGATAGAATTATAGGCAATATCTTGATGAAGGAGAACATGATGAACACATTGCATTGTATATTATGTGTATTAATCATGCTTATTGTGTCTTGTAAACTATGTTGTATATTTAGGAATATATGCATTCCTAGTGGTTAGGCAACTTGAAGCTGCCACTCATAGGCACTATTGGTAGTTCCCCTATAGGGTTAGCTGAAAGAGAATAAATCAAATCACTAAATATAACTAGCTCTTTGTCAAGTAAATTGTTCGTCATATACTAGTCCCCCATCAACTTAAGAACTTCATTTAGGATGCACCATCTCACACACATTAACATTTGCATTCGAAGGAGATGACTAATAAATAAGTGTAATTGTTAGAACTCTAAATCAATGAAGAATAAACAATAAACATATATGCATCAATGAGAGCATTTTTTTTTTTTTATTTTTAAAACATTGCAGTACAACATTTTCCATGATACAGTAATCAAGTTACATTACAGAAATTGTGAGATATCTAATATCATTTCATAATAAGTACAAAACAAGTACAGGAGAAAGGTTAAGAAGTCCTCATCTGTTCAGCGTCTTCCAAGACTCGGCTTGCCAACTGAAGAATTGAGGGAAGCATCATCTGAGTGCTTTACCTCCAACCACGGACTTATTCAGTCCCCCGCGCACACCTTCCTACTGGAAGGGGGCCCTGCCCTTCTTGCGAAAGGCGATGTTGGACTAACCCTCTAACAGCCATCTGAGCTCTGGTGGTTTAACCCTATCTAACTGGCACTGCCTGACTACCAAGGATACCTTCCTACTAAGCCGGCATTTCTGGCTAGCTAGATATCTGAGTTACGTGTGAGTGTTAGGGCAGCCAGTGGCATCTGCCCTACTATGGCCATAGCATTTGCACTACTGTGCTACTCACCCACCCTGCTCGACTTGGAAAAGCCTACTTGAACTAGGGCTTCTGGAGAAAACTTCTCCGTAACTTTCTCAATTCTGGACACCTGTCCTAGGGCATAGAATTAATGACCTACCTAGGGTTTTCTACCCGTCTTCACACTTCTTGGCTACTTGCCACGTGTCAAGAACTTCCAAGACTAGGGTTTTTCTGCAAGTATTGCGTACCCTTTAGCTTGCCTGCTGTACATGTACAGCTTAAATGATACAAACTTTTCTTAATGATAGTTAACAAGCCTTGGATTTCAAGGAACTAAGAGATTCAGAAAGAACCGTCATCACGAATGTTCAACTGACTCTTCGGAGTTAACTCTGTTAAGTTAAGGTCATATGAATTCTCACAAGATATACCTTCTTACTCATTGACTTCATATTTTGAAGCTATCATAATTTATCAGGGTGTTGCTGTTTGTTAACAGCGTATTTTTATTGTCACCCTTCAGTTCACAGTTTGTTTTCTATTATATTTCCTGTTTCTAGTCATAGCTGTTCAACAGGTCATGACTCTGGGATACAACTTCCCTTCACTTAATTCATTACAAATTACTAACTTACTGTTGTATTCATACTTGTAAATCAACAATATCTTCAACAGATTCAAGATGTTTAGGTACTTATAACTTAAGACCCTTTTAACACAAAACATCTGACAGAATGCGCACAAGGCAGAAACAGTTCATTTCTTCATTCTTCCTGACAACAGCAGGAAACCTAGCATTTTGTCACTATTTAATTAACTAAGCTCTTTACTTTCAAAAGATACTTAAAGAGAGAGATTCCATACTTATTTCAGACATTATAGTCCAAGCATGAGATAAGATTTATATTAACTATTCTCCAGATTCCTTTCATTGAAAGACACAGACAGAAAGAGTAGAACAAAAGCTTACTGCCAACAAATTCAATCAATATCCTTATGCTAATATTCGCATTAGCTTCATGACTTGACATTCAATACATGTCTTATTAAGAGAGATAGAAATAGATACTCTACATGCCTGGTAAAAGACGCCTTAGTTCACAATGAGCCCCACAGAAAATGCACGAGTGAGCTCCTTCAGTGATTACAGTCAACAACGAGTCTCCCTTTTAATGGAACTCCCGTGCGCCTTCTACTTTGTCTGTTTTCAGACGATAAGATCCTTCTCTCCGAAAACCCTTCCTCTTCACTCTTTTCTCTGCCGTATCCTCTTTCCTCCGCAATGAATCTTTTACCAAGATTTCCCCCCTTTCGAATGGCCGTTCCCCAGGTAGTTACTAAAACTACCCTCGCGTTTTCTCTCCGCCATGACTCCATGACGCGATTTCAGGGGTTTCCAAGACGCGATAAGAGAAAATTCCTCAAGCTCTTGTCCGCCACTACCTTCCAAGCACGCACGATCCAGCATGATATAAGGAGATTCACTGGTTAATTTTACCAGTCGCGCGATTTACCCTAATCTCCACGCGCTCCAGTTATTCCATTTCGGTGATCACAAGGAGATAAAAACTCCGACATTGCATTGTGGCTGCTTAATTTTAACCACACCACATGGATATGCGAATTTCCAACCTAAAAGATTAACTCATATTTCCCCGAAAATACAATAACAATATGTATATAAGAAGTTAATTTAATTAAAATTCGTCCTATATCAAGATTTAACTTGTTAATAATTACAACATAGTATTTATAAAATACTCTCTTATATTCCAAAATAATCATTATTTGGTTTCCCTCTCATAATAAATAACAACAATAATAATAATAAAAATAATATTTTATTATTATTATATATATATATAATTATATTTATTTATAAACTTTACCAAGCAAGATTACTTCAACGATAAGATTACCGGACACGAACCCAATTAAGTACGTCAACGACCAAGGAGATAAGGAACCGGTTTCCAAGCCCTAAAACACCGATGACAATCACTCAGGGTTCACCTGACAACCTATGACGACAGGGTGCAGATTACCCACTTCTAGGGTTAACTAGATCCAAAGACCTACCTTAGCTTAGATGGCGATTCCAGGGTACATACAACATTGCCTCTCTACTCAGATGATACTTCCCTGCTCTCGAGCATTGCGGAACGTTTTCCTGCATCCAACTCCAACCAATGAAGAAGGATTAGATTATCATCTCATTAACGTTAAGATATATTTCAATCAAATCAATTACTGCAAGATATAAACTTCCTTTCCAAGTTCACCACAGTATGAACATCTAGGAATAACATGATACATAATCCATTGCATTTCCATAGCAAAACATAAGATTTCTATCATTTATGCATAATTACACAACATATGCAACATTCAACATTCTTTAAGCAACAAAACTTAGAGTGTTAACGAGTCATTAGGGTGGGATGTAACAGTAATGATCCATCATTTGATTAAAGGATTTGACAAGTGCTGGAAAACTGTTAACAGAAACTGAAAATATAAATGGAACTGTACTTGTTTTGCATTCTAGTTATGCATCTTCATCTCTCATCAGTTTTGAGTGCTATTACTTAGAGAACTTTCTTCATCTCATGGAGCAATTGAAGACAAGTTCCTGTTGGTAGTGTTGTGACCTTTTCACACATCGCCCCATCACAAATGGGGACCCCCAGTAGTTTGCTAGTTTTTAGGGTTTTGTCTCTGCGCAACGGTTTCATGAGGTCACTTCTTTCGGGGTTTCAAATCAGTCTTTTTGGGAAGTCATCCGAGCCAAGTCAAGAATCCAAGCTTGAATCAATGCATAAACGTCATGGAAGTGCTCAGAAGGCCCTGGAGACGAGGACCGCCTGTGCTTTGGACCAATTCTGACACTTCCTATTTTTTAGGGAATCTGCTTTTTTTGCTTTTTCGTTTTTTCAATTTTGGCATTTTTGGACCAAACAGGGTTCCCTATTTTTTAGGGATTTTACTTTTTCTATTTTTAGAAAGTCAACCCTGGTCAAAAAGTCAACTTTCCATCTTTAGAACCAAAAAAGTGAAAAATCAAAGTGAAAATCGAAAAATCAAGTAAAAAATCAGGAAAAGCATGGAAAAATCAGTCAAAAATCTGAGAAAAATCAACCCAAAAGCATGAAAAATCTGGAAAATCATTAAAAAATAAGTCCAAAATCATGAGGGAAATCGCCCAAAATCAACTCAATGGCACAAAATTCATGGTAAAATTTTGCCTAAGTCTGGAAAATTCACCATCAAGAAAGAATGATTAGCCATCAACAAGGTCGGCCCTTAAAATGAGGGACATGGCAGAAGAAGTATGAAGTCCGCCCTTGCCTTAGTCAAAAAAAATGGCATAGAAGTTGGCCCTACATTTAAGGGACTTGGCAAAGACTCTTGCAAGTCCGCCCAAGCCTGGAGGAAGAATTGGCAAGACAAGTATGAGGTTGGCCCTTAAAATAAGGGACTTGGCAAAGACTCTTCAAACTCCACCCAGCTTTGGCAAGACATGCGTGAAGTCCGCCCCACCTTGGCAAAGACCCTCCAAAGTCCGCCATGACTTGAGAGAGGAGTGGAAAGCCTTCTCTAAAGTCTGCCTCACCTTGGCAAAGCACTTGGGAAGTCCACCTAGGCATGGAAAAGAAAAAAAAAATGAAATTTTTACCAAGTGTTTAATGCCTTAAAGGAAAAATCCGAAATTTGTCTAAGTATGGAGGCCTAGAAGGGGGGAAAATTGAAATTTTGGCTAAGTATTTTAATGTTTTAAAGGGGAGAGAGGCGAATGCTTAAGAAGGTCTGCCATGCCTTGATAGAAGATGGAAAGAACTTGGGAAAGTCCGCCTAGGCCATGGCAAAGAAAGTGTGAAGTCCGCCTAGCATGAGAAGAGAAGAAAGATAAAAAAAAAAAATCGCCTAAGTCTGGATGCCTAGAGAAAAATTGATGAAGTTGACCAAGCACACAGAGGAAAATGCATATGGCAGAAAGGCAAGAAAGTCCGCCCTTGGCTAGAAGGGATAAGAATTTGTCTAAGTATCATGAAATTTTGCCTAAGGGAGACATCCAAACACAGACTTTGCCTAGAGAAATCGTCCGACCAAGAGAAAAATTGATTTTGGCATAAGAAAATGTACCCGGCACAATTTGAAGTCCGCCATGGTAGAAGAAAATGAGGATCTGGTGTAACATTTATTGACAAGATGGCTAGAATTTTAACTTGGCTAGACAAAAATTGGAATAAATTTGGAAAATAAACTTTTAGCCAAAGAAAAAGCAGAGAAAATCAAAATAGCCATGGGTCCAACATGAACGGGTTGGAAATAAATTAAAATATTTTAATATTTCAATAATTTATTTCCAAATACTCAAAAATTTAAAACACCTTGAACAAAATAAAATTTGCTAGAGATGTATCAAAAGAAAATAAATTGCGTCGGACAAAGATAAAATCCATGGGAAAAATTAAATTCGCCATGAATTAAAACTTGGAAAAGTCGAATTTAATTAGACATTTAATATTTTCAAATTTTCAAAAATCAAAGATAAACATCTAAGCAAAAAATCGAATTTTGGAAAATCAAAGAGATTTGCCTGTATAAGCTTGCCCTGGAGTTTTTTTCGAAAAAAAATGGAAACTTGCCTGTTTGAAAAAGAGAACAAATCAAGATCAAGAGAGAAGAAGGCAGTTGCTAAAACAAATTAAGTTCTTCAGCATTATAATGAGTTTCAGCAACTCATTTTTCACAGACACAGCTGAAGAGAAGTTAATCTCTCAAAATTGTAAGATGATTCATTCTTCTGCAGGCAAGATTGATTTCCTTAGAGGAAGAAATAATTTCATGTTGAAGAAGTAATTTTTCTCGAAGAAGTGAAATTTATTTGCTGAAAGTTGAATTTCTCAGCAAGACAGGCGCACTTTGTCACTTGATTTTTGGTTAAATTCTTGAAGTTTAAATCTGATTTGCAGCCAGAGGTTCTTTCTTAAGGTTTGGAGTTCGATTGGATTAATTCATCATTTCTCCTTCTATCTTTTCCAGCTTGGCTAAGTTCTGGCTAAAATTTCAATAAAATTCATTTACTTTCAGCTTGCTTTTTCGCAGAAGTTTAATTATTTAATGTAATGAGCTGAAATTTCAATAAAATTCATTACTTTCAGCTTTGCTAAGTTTCAGTATTTAATGTAATGAAATTTGAAAGTAAAATATTGAACACAAAGGCGAAAATGAATTATTTTAAAAAATCATAAATAACAGGGTTGATGACCACAGCGGGGAGAGAATCATCAAGAAGGGTACCCAGTGAAGTTGCTTGACGAGTGCAGTGAGTCAAAATAAATTCAAAGGAGATGGAAAAATGTTGCGAGATCTTTGTCATAGGAAATGTTACGACTTCATAGAAGAAAAAAGAGTATATGAACTTGCAGTAGACTTTCGACACCAATTGCCAGACGAATGGTGATGAATGAAAATTTTCAAGCAGCTGGATTCCTGCCTGCGATGGACTGTGCTGAATTAATGGTAGAATGTGCCATCCACTACGATGCTCAAAAGAGACAAATCATTGCACCTGATGGAAGAATTTTGGCTCACCTTGGCGAGGTGGCAATTCAAGAGACATTCGGCATCCCAGCACATTCCCGTACCATCTACAAAACCAAGGAGGAGACCAAGGGATTGTATGACAACCAGTCAGAGTTATGCGCCACAAATGTTAATAAGGCATGGTTGGAGAAGCCTAGTACATCAATAAAGAAGATGCCTAACAGGCCTTGCCGGACAAATTTTAAAGAAGATTATGGGGACATCATTTTGATGCTGAACATAATAGCTGGCAACCCACAAGGTGCATATTTTGAAAATTGCATGTATTACTTCATAGATGAAATTACTTCCGGCTTGAAGATGTTCAACTGGTCCCGAATGATAAGTAACAATCTTCATGAGCAGTTGATCAATTTGGAAAAGACAAAGTATTTTCACATGAGCTCGTATATTGTCTATTTATTGGCCAGGACATATAAATACCCAAAACTGGTTTGCAAAGGCAAAGTTGGCAACGGAAAAAATGAACTCAAAGCCTTATGATTGCTACCCACAACTTCAGCTAAGGGAGAAATCTCATTTCAAATGGGTGCACGATGCTTTCTTAATGCATATCACAAGAACACTTCAAGGAGGAACGCATCAAAGGCTGAGTCACGAGGCAAAGAGTTTGATCAGCAGGTATGGATCCTGGTTTATCCAATTTCCAAAATTTACATATGTTAGGATCCAGGGATTCACTAGAAATCCTTACAATTTTCCTATCTATCCAACAAATCGGATGATCCTGCTTGAAGTCCTAAGGTAGCTGGAAGAATACCAAAACATCCAGAGGCCGAGTAAAAAGGCAGTTGTTACATTCCCATTCTTCATTGGGAATATGTTAGAATCATGTCCATCAGCACAAGCAACGGAGACCGCCAAGCTAGAAATCCAATGGTACCCATTCACAGCCTACAAGTCCAGGGACAATTTTGACCGACATCATCATATTCGAACAGTGGATGGAAGAAGGTACAAACACAGAGTGGAATTGGAGGACTTCTGAGCTAATGTCGTTGATGAGTACGAAGTTAGAAGAAGATTGTGGTCTAGAGTGCCATTAGACTTTATGAGGGCAACCAAACTTTGTCGGGTGCCTGATTAGTTGCAAGATGATGGAAATTATATCCAGCCACGTTTCAAGGAGAGCCAACCTCTTCCTTCCGTGAAGTGGTTAGAGCCTAAGCACTCAGATTTGGCAACATTGATGAGACCAGTGACTAAGTACTCTCAGTGGTGGGTCGACCATCATGTCCAAGAGTTAAGGCAGAAAAGGATAACACTCACGTATGATTTACTGAGTGAAACGGAGTCATACTCCTCCAATGTTGGCGCATCCCATCAGGATGGTTTGGTTGAGATTGGCAAGAAGAGGAAGGAAGTAGTTCCAAGCATAGAGCCTGCTCTAAAACGACAGAGGATAGAATCATCTCGTTCCACAGCATCTTGGAATATTGATGAGCTGGTGGCCACCGCAGATGAATCCTTGGCCGAAATGATGAGACCTTCTGAAGTTCAAGAAGAGAACAATGAGCCTATTCAGTTGGATAACGATGAGCCCTCATCACCTACAGGCACAAAAATACTAGGTTCAGATAATGAAGTGGAAGTCCAAAATGATGACTTCGAAGAGGGAATGATTTCCGCCCTCAGAGGAGTCTTGGATATTCCGAAGGAAGAGAATGTTCAGGAGGAAGATGGTATCGAACAACCTACCATTCTGGATTGGTTGATAGAGAGGATGAAGATTCAGGCACCAGTCAAGGCCCCAGAAGAAGATGATACTACAGATTTCTTGGCAAGGTTGGAACAGGTTGCAATTAAGAAGCCCGCCAAGAAATTTTCTACCATTCAGAGGGACGAAGCCGGCAGTCGTTCCATACACATCGCAGTACCAATAGTGGATAAGCCACAAAATGAGATCACTCCCAAAGAATATGCCATAACCACTATAGATCTTGGCCCAACAACAAAAGGCCAGGAAGTGGAAGAACTAGATAATTCCGTCTCAACTGTCAAGGCGAGATTGGAAAAAGAAGTGGCGAAAAAGAAGGAATACAAAATGGAGGTCGAACGCTTGAAGGAGTACATACGGCATCTGACCCAGCCACTCAATCAGGGTGATGCAGTAGCTCCTCCTCTTCTTAATCCCTCGTAGGAAATGGCCAAGGATGTGGAGCAAGGGATGTTCACAGCCAAGGAGGCCCAAGAATGGATGGTAAGCGAGAGCACGGAAGCAACCTCGTTCATGGAGAAATTGGCGCTTGCCTACGAGCAAACTTCTTCCTTTCTTTCCAGATTGGTTGATATGGTGGAAACTTGGGACAACCTTCCAGACATTTAGGAGAGGCTCATTCTGTGCCTCAAGGTACTGAAGGGTGTTCCAAGGGAAGAGTTGGTTGAAGGAAAGGTGATTGTTGCAGGAGCAGCTTATGATTTTCACCATTGGTTTTGGGCAGTGACTATACGGAGAGAAATTCTGGAGAAGGCGAAGGCGGATGGGCTCAGAGTTGAAGAGCAAGTTAGAGAAATCCGGGAGAAGATTTATATGATAGAGCTGCAGATGTGTTTGACTAAGAAATTGTCCCGGAAAACGACATGCAGCTGGATAGGTTGAAGCATAAGGTTCAAGAGGTTTTCTTCTCTGCTATTGAACCAATTATGAGATAGGATTTCGCAAAAGTGGCAAATCTCTTGGCCATCCGGAATGATTTTGTGAGGCAAGAAGCGGATTGGGAGAGAACCTTCGCCAAATGTGTCGAGGATTTGGATGGACTTGAATTTACAATTAGCATGCTGCCACAGGTCACGATGGAGGAGGTTGTCACGATCATGTCCAGATTCATCGAGCACAATGTTGCCCAAGAAGATAGGGACGCCTACCCTTGATGATAGCTCCAACTGCCACTTCATTACTTTTCACTGCTTGTTTACTGGTTGATAACTGATGTTATTTTGGGCAACCCTAATTAGGGTTGGGTTGTAATAATCTTGGCCATTGATGTTTTAATCTTGGCCTTTCATTTGATTTTTGAAACTCTATTTAAACTGATGATCTCTCACTTTCATTTGTGTGGAGACAGTGTATGAAATTGATGCATTGAGACTATTTCCAATAATAAAAGGTCTTATGCATGATTTGCTTTGAATCACTTTTATTGTCAAGTAGTAAGCAAGGTTGCATAACTTCTTCTACCATAGATTAGAGTTAGAATTAAATTAAGTAGAATTTGCTTTGAATATTGGTTAAGTGAATGCGAGATTGATCGTATAGATTCAATGGTGAAATATTGCTCATACTTTCTTTGGATGGATGATTTGCATTCGATGCGTAAAGTTAGCCTGAGCTTGTAATTGTGGAAGCTTAACTTCGGTCTCATTTGAGGCTTGAAAATTACAATCACACCCCTTGAAGATTGTACCCACTTTGTGTAGTTGTCCCAAGGAGGCGAAACAAAGCGTGGTTATTCCTTTCACCGAATCTTTACTGTCTCTCAAATTCCTCGGCGTAAAATACATCCTCTCAACCTTCATCTTTTTGCAATTTTTTTTGAGATCCAAGTTGAAAGTCCCCATTAAAGAAGCTTTTAATGATAAATTTGCCGAAGTCCCGAACTTGTGAAGAATTCTTCAACATAAGTCCCTTTGTGTATTACCAGCAAATCACAACGCCCATTGAGCTTATCCACACGTCAAGACCTGACAAAAGAAACCTTGGAATCGCCATATGATCTTCTCGCAATCTTAGCATACGCGGTGGTTTTGCAAGAGAGGATAGAGTGTCTTTGGACATTTTATTCTGTGTGTTCAGTGGATGATAAAACGTACACCAACAGGTAGGAAGACTCCGATGAGGAATTTTCTGTTGTAATTATGTACATCTTTGTAAATATACCATATGCACACTTGATCCAGTTCCTAGTTCACTAAAGTCTTATTATCATTCGCTGTCCATAAACAGCCAGCTTAAGCTGTTTCATTGCCTGCACTAAGTTAGAGTGAGGTCTTCTAATCACTCTAGCCTCACTGACTGTATGTAATACTGATGAAAAATATACACAATCAAATAGAAATATTTGAACTTATAATATAGACTAGAAATCTCATGTCTAAAAAAAAAATCAGTATAAACAGCAAGTTCTTGGCATGTTACATTTGGTGTTCAATGCTTCCTTCAATCAAAGGACTTCACAAGATTGAATTTAAATAATTAAGAAGAATATCAAGCCTTGATGTCCAATACTGTAACTATTACTGACAGGATTAAAATGTCAACTGTGCATAAAAATACTGGCATAGACAATAAACTATATCCAATACTTTATATGGCATACCTTTATGAAGCATGTTGAGAATATTGTTCAGCAGAATATTAAATGTAGGTAGGTACAACCAGGCTTTACTTTAACATGGGAAACATTTCTCTTGTGCTTAACAGAACAATGGTGCAGTGAAACCTTTATTTTTGGGGGTTCTGAAAATAAAAAAGAAGAGCATTTATTCTTCCACCGACTCGAAATGTTTTCGGTAGAAATTGTGACGTCCTGTCTGTATTTTTTGTCAGACTCCCTATCTAAGTTTTTTTCTTTTTTCAACTAATGCAGAAGTTATAAAAACCCCTATAGATCTGAGTGAAATGAGAATCAAGAAAAACATTGATCATGAAGTATCATTCTAAGCATTGATGAAGAAGAACTTTTCACAATTTAATCTAAAAATCTGGAAGCTAACAAGAAATGTACCTGAAGCCATTAACAGTTGCAGGAGAAGAAGCTCCCCAGTTGAGAAGGGGGAAGCCATGAGATGGGCTTTGCTGTAGTGACTTAAACTATTGGTGGGGTGTATTTGGAGTAGCAGGGAAAAAGTCCAATGAATGTGAGGCAGGCATGAGAGAAAATTCCAGATTGGGCACTTGCATTACATTTTTATCTTTGTTTCACCTTCCAGCTTTCTACTCTATCTTTCCATGCAACGCTTCCAACTCGATAGGTATTTGAGTCTTTTGTCGGGTCCACAACCCTCATTTGAACTGTTAAAAGCAACATTAAATCTACTTTTAGCAATTATAGCCCAAAAAAAATGTAAAAGAAAAAACACATCATTAGAAAACTGAAAGATCTACCAAGAATTCATTTCAGTACCAGTTTGAAAAGGATCAACAAAAGGTAGTGGATGCACACGATTTCCACTGCCACTACCAATGGGTGGAGCAGTCATTGTACTGCGTTCTGGAGCTACTGCAGGTAATTCACCCAAAACCTGCCCAGAGTTAATATATGTAGAGTTGACTGGCAAGACATAGATAATGTCAAATATTAATATATTCCCATTCATTATAATTCAGAGGAGAACTTCCCTACCTGTTTTCCACTGGTAAAAGGAGCCTGAGAAAGTTTCTCACTTGAAGAGTCAGATGGGCCAACATCTTCCCCATGCCCATAGGCCATTTGCCAATGCAACATTGCCTCTGCAATATGTTGTTTCTCATTCCTATTAAAGTGAGTGGCTGAACTCATCATCCAAATCATCTACACCCTCTTCTTCATCATCACCAGCCACTTGGGGACTACCTAGACAGCCAATACAAGAAAAGACTATTGTGAACTTCAATTTTAATTCCAAAAAGAAGCAGAAAGAATATTCCCAAATTACCAATAAGATGCCTGTAAGAAAAATGCCAAATATCTTGTAGTAGAAGATTTAGCTAATTTTCTAAACAATAAGACCAAGTTAAATTGTTGTTCTCCTATTCAATTTGTAAAGACTATCTCGTCTTTGGTCCTTTTAGCTAACAATCTTGCAGGGAAAAATATGATCTTATTGGGGCAGTAAATGATGAAAGCAACAAAGAGGACAAGGACAAAGTCAAGGTAGATGTACCAATCCTTCCAGTCATGACCAAGGAGAAGTTGTGAGGAAAGTTTCAGCCGAAAAAATCACGAGGAAATTGTCAAAGGAACCTGATACAAGCATTTGAAGACTATGTGAAAGTTTGTCCAATTTGATGAAAGTAGAGCTAAGGACAAGTTTTTCCTACCATTCCAAGGTGGAAAAATGATTCTAGATTTGCTCTTGGTTAGATTAGGGTTAAAATTCTGCTCAAAGAGAAAGAGTTCAAAAATGTGGTGCCATTTGAAGGTGGTCAAGCCAACATAAAAACACATACCACAAGGTGGCAAAAAGCATGCCAAAGAATAAAGGAAAAAATCAACAAAGTTTAAATTCCATTGGCTTTTATTATCAGAATCACCCTTTTAACAAATGTGAAAGATCATGATTTTATTTGAACAAGACAACAATTTTTTGTTCAGCTTCTTGATGAAGCTATTATCACATTAGCAAATTAAAAAATATTAAATTCGGGTTTGAATAGCTTTCTAATAAGAATCTTTAAGAATAAAGTTTGCACATAAAAGCTAATTTCACAGAAAGGTGAGATATGTGAACTTTGAAATAATACTTTCCTATTGCCAGTCACACATTAAAAAGCTTTGAAATATTGCATCACATGGACTACAACATCATTAATTCACTACTACATAAAGCCCTAGTTTAAGACATTAATTTAAGATAGAATATTAGTTTTGTCTTAAATATATTTTAAATTTTTTAATTGTCTTAAATTAAGACAAAATAAATAAATAAAAATTTCTAAAATAATTTTTTTATCTCCCTCTTCTTTTTTCATTTTCCCTCCCTCATTCTCGACATACATTTTTTTTTTTATGAAGCTTCTTCCTTTGAATAACTTGCACAGTATGCAGAACGCACAGAACACACGAGAAGAATTAAAAAACAGGAACAGAAGAACAGAGGCACGAGGAACAGAAACACGACACTGCGGGCACAGAGAACAGTGAACAGCACAGGGAGCACAAAAGATGGGTGTTTTCCAATGGCGACACGGGTTTTTTCACGAGAAACGACAAGGGGCTTTTCAGAAAGTCAAAAGGTGCGAAGCTCTGAGAAAAGCGAGGGCATCGTTTATATTCATAGCCATTTGACAGCATCGCCCTGGTAAGTATCCGTACTCTGTAAATAGTTTTCTACTTCTTAATTATCCGACTGTCTGTATAATTTCTCAAATTTTAATCGTTTCATTTGTTTTTCCTGTGGAAATTCTAGGTTTTGAAACACTTCTACAATGCCCCCCAATGGAATCATGCTGGAATGATTTCCTCCAAATATTTATTAAATCTTTGTATTTTGACACGAATGCTTTCACAGTTTAATATATTTAGGGCCACGAACTGTCCGGAATAGTTAATTGGAGTGTATTGTCTTCGCACTGTTAATGTTTAAAAAATTTAACTAAAGGAGGTCCTTATAGTTACAGTTTTCGTCTTTAGATTTAACAATCTCTAAACATGGAGGGAACAAGATTGTAAAATCTTTAAACTACCTTTATTCATTTACGTTCATGTCCACAGTGGTTGTTAGTTGAGTTGGGTTATACTCCAAATACTATGCTCTGCCTAGTACATACCCCAAATACTATGCTCTGCCTAGGTTTACAAGAGTAGATCACAATTGCGGCCCCTGTTACAGTCATCAGACTTTCTAGAACTCAAGCAATCTCTATGAAGCATACAAACCGAAAAAGGAACAGAAGCCCAAGCAGATCAAGGCAATGGGGAAACAGGACAAATACAAGGAACGTGAAGCTCACTGCATTACTTCTTTGCCAATCCAAACAAAGGCAGACAAGATTGGCTTTATTCCGCAACAATTGCCCTATCTAAATATCCATGCCACATGAGAATAATAGTGACATGGCAGTGACTACAATTAGCTTTGAACAATTCTTTGAGGCACTCAAAGCTAATGATACTTGCCACCATATCACACCTGGACAAAAAATTCTCAAATAAAACTTTACGCAAATTCTTGCATAAAACCCAGCTCTAACTATAATAGTACAAGACAGATAGCCTACAAGATTATAGGGTCATTCAGTTAGAAATTTAGAATCCTCTTTCAAAGGTTAAACTATTTGGGTGATGGCCACGGGTCTACCCTTGCTAGTTGGCTGGAATCTTTTCTTGTGCTGTTAGTTTGTCATTTAAAGCAGGAAATTCAATTTGCTTCAGAAAATGTGAACTATTTTTTTTAAAACATTAGAAAAATGGAAGGTTTTTCAAAAAACGCTGAGCAGCAGCTGTGTGTGCACAAACACAACAGAGCAAGAATCCAACAATCTGGTTAACAGAGTGGGCCCCTGAGCCACGTGATGCATATTGGAAAAATTTACCTATTCCATTCGTTGAGCTCACATTTCAGAGATTGGTGATATCTATTGCTGTCTTCTCAATTTTTATTCTCTTTATGGTTCCAATTGGATTTTTGCAGTCATTGGCCACCATTGAAAGAATTGAAAAGAGTGCTCCTTTCCTCAAAAATCTGATAGAATTATGAGCACATAACATTTGGTGGAAGGATTTAGTAGCACTTGTAATTTTTTTTTTTTGAATTTTCTTAATTTTTTATTTACATAGTATATGTCTGCATCTTTTACTTCCAAACCATTAGTTTTAGTTTTTTCTATAGACAAGAATATTGTTATGTCCTAAAACTGTTGACATAAGATGTAAGATGACAACAAATTTAAAACAATCTCTAAGAAAAGCCTGATATGCCATCCTCTATCCCTCAACAGAATTGAAATACTTTTTCTTGAGAAATTTAAGAAAAGATGATTAGATATAATATCATGAGATGAAGTATATTCTAAGAGCCATTTAACTATAGGTAACATGAATATAGTTGAAAAAATCAATGGAACGACCATAAATTATAACTTGACACTTAAACCTTGATTTCCATTGTACCTGTCCTAGTATTTTTAGCATTAAGCTACAAATATATGAGGTTGGCATTTTTTAGATATCAATACAGTCTGAAGAGAATTCTTTTGGAGGTATTGACCAGTAAAGTGCTATAAAAAATGGGGTTGGTAATTGCATTGTAAGAGTTATTTTTTGATGAATCATCATTCTCACTGCAGAACCATTATTATTGTCTTTTCCTTTTTTTCTAAAAATATAGTCTCTACATATAGAACTTCTAGAAGCTCATTTAGAAATAGCTAACACAATAATAGATATGATCCAAAAGTAGGAACAGCCAAAAATAGCTACTTTGAAACCCCACCCGAAGGACCTGGTGCAGCAGTAGCATCCTGAACTCTAACACATAACCTGCCTTTGTCTCTAATGTATATCTCTCAGCCAACTCTTCCTCACCCTCCCGAAAATGTCTAGCAATAGTGGCTAACTTATCCATGTTACTCATGTGATGTGGCCCTCCAAGAGAGTCCTTTACCAGTTGCTGAAACTCATCTTGCACCTCATAAAGTTCAATGTGCATGAGATTCTCATCAAAAAATAAAAATGGTTTGGTAGTCACAGAAGTGAAATGTGCTTTATAAAATATGTAATGCCCTACCAAGAACCTTATTAGAGGACAAAATCTAAACGACTGAAAACAAACATTTTTTTTTAAAGTGAAATGTTGCACAATCAAAATTGAACATAAACTTAATTACTATCCTACGTCCTCTAGGGTGCACGACTGCATTACTTATTTCCCATTATCCAAATTTACAAAACCATTTAACTTAATAATAACCAAATCTTAATCATCATTAAGCATCACATTCCATCAAATGAATCATGAGATACAACCATACTATAAATATAAAAGAATATTTGATTACATTTATTTCAATTAACATGTACAATATCATTGAATACATAATTCTTCACATACATGAGATACATCAGTTTAGTTTTACAATTACAATTTGTACAATAATACTTCCTCAATACAAGTTTGGAGTGCTCAACATATGATACATGATACAATACAATGATCACAAATCTCAAAAGAAGATGCAGTGCAGTAGTCCTTAGATCGTGTGAAGTCGTCACAAAATGAGCAAGAGAAGCGAACCCAATGGAGAATGTAACATGTTCCACCCAACTATGTGAACCCAAAGGTTCAACCCCATGCTAGGAGGTAACAAAGGGCCCCACTAAAACTGATAGATAAGGACTAAGACATCACAAGGCTGACATAACTCACAAGATCAAGAAGAAGAACAACAACAAATAATAGTGATTATACTTTTAGAGGCACATAAATATACAAGGTAAATCAACAAGCAAGGGAACTCATGGTTGTCGTAGGGGAAGTGTCATCACATAGTCGGTCATAGGTTATCCAGGTAGATCTTCCTAGGCCCCGACCCCCATCCTGGGTTATTCTAGTAGCCTCTACCGATCTTCAGCCCCTCATGCCAACTTATGCGAAATAAGCTTACCTCTCATGGAGACGAGGTAGTTGATTTTCCATTCCAAGCCTTTTCGTCTCACCTCAAGCCTAAACAAATGCTTGAGCCTGAGCAAGGTATAATCTTATTATGTTAATGTTTTAGCTACCCAATCCTCTAGTTTGTTTTATGTTATCACTTGTTATCTAAACTTCCACATGGGTTATCCAGGTGCCCCTTTATGCACCAGCCCCCATTGGAAGCCACTTCCATATTGACAACTAGAAAACCAATTAAATTGAAAACAAAGCCAAAAACACAACTCAATACCCAAAGCAACTCACCTAGCAAGGCATTAACCTTCCTGCTCACAAGTTTCAAATCAATCACAAGGTGAACATAATGTGCATGGTAGTTGACCAACTTACACATACCAATGCATCACAACCAACCAAATGACTCCAAGGAATTTCCATTATGAAAACTAAAACTCCAACACCCACTTCACACAATGACGTAAACATTTAAACAATAGATCATAAACAATCATCCCAAAGGATACAAAGAATTCCATCAGACAAACACTTCTTCCTAGCCTTTGGAAGACTGATTGACCATCGTTGCACAATAACTCCCATTGAACAAATGACAAAATCATGATCATGAAAGGACTATTTACGAATAACTCTCACCATCAAGAGTGGAAACATCATCAAAACGATAATCAACGTCAAACATCTCAAGGTTAACAGAGAACTCCCAATTCTATTTGTCATTCTGCAATCGCTCACTTGTTTCACATATATAATCCAAAACAATAACATTTTGTATTAACCACAACACATTGTCTGCTCAATCGTTCACAATAACAAATGACATAGGACAAATATAAATTGACTAAAAGATAGTTATAAATAGACTCAACAATCATTAAGTAACAAAAGGAAATCTTCTACCTCTATATATTAAAACCTCTCGATTGGTCATAATCATTAATTTATAATCTTTTCCTCTAATCATAATGTAAACACCTATAATTATATATAAGTAGACATCTAATGCTAATGACATACTATTGACACAGTGATAGACTATAATGTAGCAATATAATTAGATACAAGCATAAATTGTACGTACATACATATATATAATTATGTGCATATGTTTATTTTATTTTTTACAAAAGGAAAATTTCATGATAAAAGACTATAACTTAGCAACTAAATTATGATATTTATAACATACCCCCCTCTACAAAATATATATATATATATATACTTCAAATCTCCAACCTATTACAACCACAATGAAATCCTAATCCTAAAATCTACATATCTGTGAATTAAATACATGTGCTACTTCAAAGAGTATGGATAGGTTTTCATTCCATTAACACAAATAACAATTTGAATACCCAAACACATAATACAAATACAACTATCTATCTATTTTAACAACTTACACTAACGGTGAAAACTGGCATACCTTTGAAGTCTTCTACATTAATGATGTTTTATAACCATCCAATTGTCTAAATTATTTAACTTAACAATTATTCCTAAGAAGGAAACTTTCTAAGCAAGTGTATGACACATCCACTTAACACAACCAAAAATAACTATAAAAAGAATCCAAACTTTATTCATCTTAAAATAAGTAATTTTAACCTTTTTATTAAAATTTAATTTCATATGACATGTATTTAATTTACAGGACTATATAAATAAAGTAACAATCTTATACTCTTTCAATTTAGGCAATATTTCATCTCATCTTCCAATATAGCTTTAAGAGGTGATTGCTTTCTAACCACTCACCTTGGAACCCTCCTCCGTTGTCTTCTATTGGTGAGGTTGTTAAGGCAACCCCTATTGAGCCTTTGGCTGCCTCTCCAGGTGAAAGCACCCTCGGCTATTCATCCCGGTAGCTTTTCTGATAAGTCTCTATCTATACAAAGTAGTCATGAGGACAACCCCAAGTGTAAGGTTGTTGGCTTTCATCATCATGAAAATAATAAGAAGGTGTGGCATAGTATGGCTGCGCAGGTGGAAGAAGGATGGATTACTGTCAAGGGTAAAAATGATAAATCTTCACGGCCTTCTTTCGACCTGACTCTTCGCTCCCACAAGAAATTGTAGTTTTTGTTGGGTTTTGTTTGGGTGCTGGCTTTTTTGTTGGCTGCAAGCTGTCCTTTCTGCAACCTGGCTTTTCTTGTTGTAAAGGGTTACAGATCCCTTCAAAATCTGCTTTTCCCTAAATATCAAAAACAATGATGGGAAAAGTTTAAGATTTATTGACCTAATGACAAAAATCTTTAACATGTTGGTCCATTTTATTAGAAATATAAATAACGATCCCACTATCATTTATATTACTTTCAATAATAATAAAGACAATTACATGTTATGGACTTATTTTATATATATATATATATATATATATATATATATATATATATATATATATATATATATATATATATATATATATATATATATATATATATATATATATATATATATATAACCGATCAATCCTCGACTCAGTAACCATTTAGGAATGGTAAGATTGGATATAAATATATTGTAAGTAAAATCTAACGAGAAGGGTCTTCAGTTTAGAGATCTTAAAGCTAATTCAAAAATGCTACAACCCTATATTATAGATTTTTATGCTATAGTGCCTAATTATGCACTTTACTCAAAGTAAATTTCAAACATTAAAGTTGTAAATTTCCTCAGCAAACAACGAAATCGAATGTAACCCTCGATCCGTTTGGGTGATCAACGTAACATGCTTATACACCCCATACAATCAGTATAGAGCTATATTGATGAATGCATTTGTTTGAGTGTGAAATATTTCTACTTCTAGTAATTGCGTCTGCCCATTAATAGCTGAAGCATATAGAGTTCAAAAGAATAATAATAATAAATCTTAACTAAATGCCAACGACAGGGTGGTCATCAGGAACGGTAGGATCACAAATTGGAGGGTGAAAATCATGAGACATACTCATAACGAGACTCCAACATAGGTATGAAAACATATCTCAGTAAAATGGGCATAAGGATAAGTAAATTGTGTAGCACAAGAAGGAATACTATGACTGCAAGAAGATTGGCTGCAACGGCATTGGTACAGAGATGGACATGGCTCTTCCAAGCCATCCACTGAGATGGTTTTTCCACAACATGAAGATGATATCCCCATTTCCAGAAAGCTCAAGATTCAAAACCAATACTAACTGCCATTTAATAATGGTACACACAATGGGGTCTTAAACTCATATCGACTAGTCCTTGCTGTTGACATACTCCCTGAGGCTGTACACGAATTAAAATTGATACAAGTACAATACAGAGAGGCTGTTTTAAACATAAACATTCGTTGTCATGGCTAAAGACTAATTACAACCCAGTTACTCAAGAGTCATGGCTGAGAGCTATGAAGACAACAAAAGTACCTATATACAAGGGAACAAAGCTATTGAACAACACATGATAAGCCTTTAACTTGATAGGCACTGGGAATGCTTTATAAATTTTCAGGCAACTACAATAGGTAAACACTCAGAACAAATCTGAAACTAAAATGCAACTAAGGAGGCCAATAAATGCACAAATTGATTTGTTCTATCGGCTAGAGAAACTTTCAAACGAATCCAGGGAGGGCACTACACTTTGCTATTCTCAACCTCATTTAACAGCATGTTAAAACCAAAGATTGTGTGCATAAAGGAAACCCACAATCTGCATCAAGTTCAACTACTACAAGTATCTCTTCCTGATACTTAGTATTAAGAATATCACTTAATATTTCTACAAAACTTCCACTATACTAAAGCATTTAACCATGACATCTACAACTAGAGTATGATGTGAGGGGCACTACAAAATAGTTAATAAAATATACTTTATTATTGAAGATTCTTATTAGAAAGCTATTCGAAATCATATAAAATATTTTATAAAATACAATTGGCATAACTATTCCACCTTCTTTCCGTGCAAGTGCTATATATCTTAATTCTAATGTATTTATTTATACATACTAAAAACATCACTAATAACCTATAGTATTATGTACTTAAGAATTTAATAAAATTAATATCATAATTATTTTTAAAATTATTAAAAATTAACCTTAAAAATATAAAATTTAAAAATTTATTAAAATTAATTTTTTTCTTGTAAAAGTAAATTTGTTGACATCATTTTTTCTTATCTAATTATTTATATAATATTTTAAATATAAAATATAAAATAATAATAAATGACTATATAAAACTTTAAAATAAAGATAAATTTGGTAAAGAAAAAAAATTCATCTTATCAAACCAAACTTACTAAATCAAGTTCTATATTTAACTCATGGAAACAAACTCATTTTTCAAAATAATCCACAAGTTAAATACAACTTTATGCTTCCACCCCTTTTCAAATTAACAAAAGTTCAATAAGATTGTTGGTAATAAAAAAATATTTTAAGAAAATAATTCTAATTGATAAATATATTTTTAATATTTTTAAAATAACTTTATTTTTCTTAAAAATAAAAATAAAAATAACTTTTTTATTATTTTAAACTATTTTTTATTTATATCATAATCACATCCTTCTACTCAATTAAAATAGATTTATAATTAAAACCATTTAGTCACATATTTTCTACTTAATTAGCATTTGACTTCTTAAGGCAATAAATTTGAAGTAATTTAAACTCTAGATATTAATTTAAATTTTCACTTTTGTGTTGCACCATCTAACATCATTTAAAAATAATAATTTTATATCAAAGTTTAAAATAAATTCAATAATTTACTTTGTTATTACATTGTCAAACTTTGGAAATTTTCAAAGCATACAAAATGAGAAATTTCCTTTCCTTTTTGGCAAGGGGGAAGATTAGTCCATGTATCTGTTAACAAATGAAATGCGATAATTTTATAGATATCTATATTTTCAAATCATATCAATGGTTAAGATGTAAATTTTTTAACCAAATATTATTTTAAAAATTAATTATAAACAATTTGAAAAAGAGGGGTAAAAACTTTATTGAAGATCAGAAACAAAGCATTACATCACAGCAAAAGGCCAAAGCCCCAAGGAACCAAAAAAATGACTAAACAACACAAGAGCCAATCAACATCCAACATCAGTCTCTTCTCTTTCCTCAGCAATAATCGTTTCCAGATCACGACGGAGCTCCTGGGAAATCTGCTCCCACCTCTCAATCTTCCAGCCATCAAGCTGTTCTGAAGCCCATTTCGCCAAACAATCAGCAGCCCTATTCCACTCCCTCGGAATATGGACAAAAGACACCACTTCCATCAAGGAACTAATCTGCAGAATCTGCTGAACCATCCTAGCCAACTGCCAACTGACATCAGCCATCTTCCTAACATTAAGCAAGTTAACCAAAACTTGTGAGTCAGACTCACAAATAACCTTTCTCCACCCCAAAGCAAAGGCCCGTTCTAGAGCGAAAAGGATCGCTAGACCTTCCATCTGGTTAACAGTCTGCACTCCTTCAAAGACAGAGAAGAAGAAAACCACTGTCCCTGAAGAATCCCTACCAACCCCCCCAATTCCTGCAGGCCCCGGATTTCCCCTAGAGGAGCCATCAGTATTAATCTTTAGAACCCCAACAGGAGGGGGAAGCCACTTACCTGTTCTCATCACTTTCTTCCTGGCCCGCCTTCCCCTTCGAACACAAGCCGAAGCCGAGGACATCTCCTGAAGTCCCAGTCTCTCCACCTTCTCAGCATCCTCTTTCTCCAAGGGATACACCACCTCACTCTTCGCTTCCACCGTCTCCCGAATCATACCCATAATCCTCTGCCAAATCTGTTGAATGACCATCTTTTCACCCCGAAAGATTCTACGATTCCGCTCCATCCAAATTTGCCAAAGAATGAAGGTAGGCCCAACATACCACACGTCCTGTAAGAAGGTTGCCATCGCGGGAGGTCTGCCAAGACTATTCCAGAAATCCACCAAAGAGGAAGCATGAACACAAGGGCTTTTCCAAGCCTCCCACCAAAAATGCCACAGCCTCAAGGAGAAAGAGCAACGGAAAAACAAATGAGCAGAATCCTCCTCCCCATTCCCACACAAAACACACCTAGAAGGGCCCTGAAATCCCCGCTTCTGAATATTGTCCCAAGTCAAGCACTTCTTCCATGCCAAAGTCCAAATGAAGCAATTGCACTTTGGCCAAGAAAACTTATCCCAAACTCTCTGCCACCAACGAACCTCCACCCTGTCCAATTTGTGAGATAAGAGAACCTGATAGCCAGAGGCAAACAGTATAAACACCCTTAGGGTTGGGGGACCAAGATAAAACATCTCCATCCGGGAGGGAGCTACAACTCCTGCTAGAAAGGATACGTTGCAATTCCGCACACTCCTCCTCCATCCCAACCACAGGCCACTCCTCATGATTCTTCCACCTAGCCACCCTCAACTGGCCATGGGCAGACATTGACTTAAAATCACTCACCCTAACCCAACCAACTGCAGTGAATCTGTGACAAAGGGGCAATAGATGAGGAAACTGGGACACAATAGGGGGAAAACCGTCCCAAGAATCCAACCAAAAGTGAGCCTCCAGCCCACTTTTGCAAATCCAAAACAACCCATCCTTGACGAGAGCTGCCCCTTTCTTGAGTGTATCCCAAATCACCGAACCTTTCCCCACCAAAGGATAGCGGGGAATATCCATCTGAGGGATCCCCGGAAGATATTTGTGGGATAAAATCCTGGCCCAAGTCTGACCCTGCTCCACACACCACCTCCAAAACAGTTTAGCAGCAAGCGCTATCCCAGACAAAGATGACTGCCTCAATCCAAGCCCGCCACAATGCTTCGGGCTACAAACAATTTCCCATCTAACCAGACTCCATTTGGAGGATGATAAATTACCAGCCCAAAGGAACTGTCTAATTAAAGCATCAAGATCTTGAACAAAACCAACCGGGGCCACTTGGAGCATACATCTATAAATGGGGAGAGCTTGAACCACAGATTTGATCAGTTGAACCCTTCCAGCAAAGGACAACCACCTGTGGGTCCAATGGTTAACTTTTGTCCGAAACTTATCCAAAATACTCTGCCAAGAGTCCCTGGGCATCCTTTTGATAGAGATAGGGATACCAAGATAGGTCAGAGGAAGGGAGCCAACCTGAAACCTTAAGATATTAGCAATCCTCCGCTGGATAGGACCAGGAGTATTGAAGAAGAAGATTGAGGACTTATCTTCATTAATTCGTTGACCCGAGGCAAGAAGATAAACATCCAGCACAGCACGCAAATGTGTAGCCTCCCTGATAGTAGCCATACCCATCAGCGCAGTATCATCCACAAACTGCAAATGAGACTGTGGGGGAATATTACCTCCCCATCGCCACCCCTGAATGAAACCCATCTCAACATTCTTTTTCAACAACCGGCCAAGACCTTCAGCCAAGAGCAAGAACAGATAAGGAGAAACCGGGTCGCCCTGACGTAGACCTCGGGAAGCACAAAACAACTTTGAGGGTTCACCATTAATCAGAACAGAGAAGGATACTGAAGTAACACAACTCATGACCCATTGGATCCACTCATCCCCAAAACCAAAAGCCCCAAGGATCTTTCGAAGAAAGGACCAACGAACTCTGTCATAAGCCTTGGCCATGTCCAGCTTGATGAACATTGCCTTATCCCTGGAAGTGGCCATAGAATGGATGGTTTCAGTAGCTATAACCACCCCATCCAAAATTTTTCTGCCTGCCACAAAACCACTCTGCTCCTCAGAGATCAAAACTTTGAGCCAATTTTTTAGCCTGTCCGCAATTATTTTAGAGATAATTTTATAGATCACATTACAAAGAGAAATGGGCCTAAATTGACTGAGCCTATCTGCCCCCTCACATTTGGGGATAAGAGCCAAAAAGGTAGAGTTGAGAGCCCGTAACATCTGCTTGTTCCTCTGAGATTCCTGGACTACCGCCAATAAATCAAGCTTGATAATATCCCAGAAATCTTGAAAGAACTCCACCGGAAAGCCATTAGGACCAGGGGCCTTCCCTTTCTTCATTTGGAACACCGTTCTCTCTAGCTCATCCATCGAGATATCACACATAAGAGACTCATTCATCTCCATGGTGACCAAAGAAGGGATGCAAGACAAAACTTGAGCCTCCTCATTAGGAGCCCCCTGGGGCTCCTCCCTGAATAAAGAATCAAAATACTGCACTGCTTCACACGAAATATCCTTAAAAGAGGAAAGAGGCTCACCAGAGTCTTTTACCAGAACAGAAATTGAGTTCCCATGTCGCCTGGCTTTGACTGAGTTGAAGAAGAAGGCAGTATTCTTATCTCCCTCCTGAAGCCATTCAATTCATGCCTTCTGTTTCCAATAGATCTCTTCTCGTAATTCACACTCCTCCAATACTCTCAATGCCCTGGCTTCCTCCTGAAGTAAAAGAGCAGTCACACCATTATCTCTGATTACCCTCGTAATGCTATTCAACTTAGCTTGGGCAGCAAACTTGGCTTGAAAGATGTTCCCAAAACACTGACGGTTCCAACGCTTAAGCTGATATTTAACAAATTGGAGAAGCTTAGCAAAAGTATACATTGCTGTACCAAAAGTGGGCCTACCATTTTTCCACCATTCGGCATATAATCATGAAGAGAGGGCTCACGTAGCCACATAAGCTGGAACTTAAAAGGGGGCGAACGAGGCACATGAGCTGAAGATACAACAAGCTTGATAGGCCAATGATCGGACCCCCTCCAATCCAAAATTTTTGAGCTAGAAGACCACAAGCCACCAACCCAAAAACAAGACACCAGAAACCGGTCAAGTCTTTCAGAAATACAGAGATCCCCAAGTCTTCGATTGCTCCAGGTGAAAAGACCATTATTAGGCTTAACATCAACAAGATTCAAAGCAGAAATATTGTCCTGAAGAAGCAAGGCAGACGGCTCCAACCTTGCAACACCTCCCCTCTTCTCAGCCAACTCAGAGATAGCATTGAAATCACCGGCCATAATCCAAGGATAAAAGGGCACCATACTCCAGGACAAATTTAATATGAGCCCACAAAAATTGCTTGCCCTGAAGATCTATAGGAGCATAGATATTAGTGACGAGGATAGACTCCCCAGTCTCAAAGCAAGAAGCAATCATCGAGATAGAGGACTTGCTGGACATCCACCAAAGAGGGCGGATCTTTCGAGGATTCCAGAGGCAAGCCACTCCACCCGCAGACCCTTGAGCACCAATGCATTGGCACTCACCGCTTCTCCACAACTTAGGAGATAAACCAGTCATGCATTCTACAGATAACTTAGTCTCCTGCAAGAACAAGATATCAGGAGATTGACTTCTAACCAACTCACGAACAGCCTTTTGTCGAGGGCTGCTATTCAAGCCCCTTGCATTCCACGATAGAACAATCATTTCAAAGAGCTTGAGAAGTGTGAATCCAAAGTCTTAACTGACCTAGACTCCACTAGAGTTTCCCCAGCTAACTTAATCTTTTCCATATCCTTTTTCCTGCCAAGCTTTGAAGATTTCTCCCCCAACCCTTTTTTGAGATCCTTCTGATGTATACCCAAAGGAGAAGGAGAAGACTTTAGATTCTTACCTACATCTGAACTTGCATGCAAAGCTAGAATAGAGTTGTCTCCCCTACTCTTCTTCATTTCCACCGTGGAAACTGGCGCCTCTTGGACATCCATTGGAAGGTCAGTTGCCATTTGCAAAGCTCCAGAATCAGGTGCCTCCTGAGTAGCCCCAAAAGGAGGATCCTCCTGCCCAGAACACACAATACCCTGATCCAAGTTAACCAAGCCCGGATTCACTTCCTGCTGGCCAAGATCCTCCAGAGCCTCAAATCTATTAAAACAGTCTTCATCTTGTCTTTCAGTCAAGGTCCTCTTTTGACCTCGGTTTCTATTACGATTCCTAACAGGCGCAAAACCATCTGGATCAACCCCATCCCCAGGAATGGGATCCTTTCCCTTATCTTCCTTAGGAGGGTTGTGAGGAGGTTGAGAAAAATGGGTCCCAACAGGCCTAGCCCTAGGGCATCTTCGCTGTAGGTGACCATACTCATGGCAGAGACGACAGCGAAATGGAAGAGTTTCATAATCCAATGATTGCACCCAGGAATGAGGACCCACAGACATATCCAAAGAATCTGGTAATGGCTTACTTAGGTCAATCTCTACACAGATACGGGCAAAAGTTATCACCTTTTTAAATTGAGTCTGTTGTGAAGAACCAACTGGCTTCCCGAGCATCGACCCCAACAAATGCAAAACATCATCTCGCCAACATTCCACAGGAAACCGCGGAAGTCGAACCCACACCGGGACCCGCGTCGGAAGCTCCTCAGCAGGGTTGAAACCAGCATGCCATGGTTTAACGAACAGACCAACCTGATTATAGAAATAAGGGCCTCCTTCGAAGACCTTATTTCGATCCGCCACGCAATCAAAGGTAACCATGAAATAATTATTTGCCAAAAGTTTTATATCCATCTCACCCTCCGGCATCCAAGTCCGTCGAGCCCAGGATTCTAGAAATTGCAACGATATCCTCATGCCCAGAAACTTACAGTAAAAGGAGTGCCTTGAATAATATTCAATATCTTCCGCCACCATTTCCAAAGGAATAACCAGTTTCGGCCTCTCCTTGCAACGTTCCAGGCAGCCATTAATCTTCGTGATCCGAGCTCCACTAGATGAGCCCACTCCATCTAGCCCCATTTTCGGCATGAACAAATTATTATTGAAAACTTTCGAAGCATGTTGAGGAGACTTCACACCAAGCACTGAACGGAAATCCATTTGGGGGTTTTCACCTGAGGTCTCCCCGGGAGACATAATACCTAACTTATATTGGGCATGCAAAGCCTTCGAGAAATAAAAATCTGAAACAAGGGTTTCAAAGCCCTACCCACAGCTCACCACGATCCACTGGCCCAAGAACAGAATACACCGCTGAAGGGAGACCCCACACAGACCAGGCCCCAAAGGCACGCCCCAATCTGCACACCTGTGGCTCCCAGCTACACCCCACACTCTGGTCGGCGCCAAAGAACAACCTACACGCAGGAAAAAAGAAAGAGACCACTGCAGTGGCCACACACAACACACCACCCCAGAATGCAGCCAACAAACCCCCCCTCCCAGAATCAAACCAGAACAAAGAAGCGGGCAAGACGCGGATGCCCTAGCCGGATGAGAGGCAGCCATGATTCACCTCCCTAATTATAAACAATTTGATTAGCTAGGGAGGTTTGGGTCATTTTTGGGCCTTCACGTGGTTCAAGAATAATAAGTGCTTTTAAAAAAAGTATTTGTGGTTTACATGTATTATGTACTAGGGAGTGCTTTTCAGATAATAAAGTATTGGAGGTTTAAATGTTTCTTATACTAGTAGAGGGTTATTTGATACATATAATAATATATTGAAGGGCGTGTACTAGTAATGAGGCATAATGAAAATTGCTTAAGATCCATTTATTTATACATGTACCTTGCAATGAATTGAAAGTTGGAAATTTTCAATGTTAAACAAAATATGTTTAGTTTCAAATGTGAACATGTGAGTTTTTTAAGGAAAGATCTATATTGAACATACATTTCTATTCTTGTGTAGGGAACATAGGGGTACTTGTAATTACATTATCATTTTATGTCAATATTCAACATACCCCTTACTAATAATTTTTTGAATAACTCAAGTGATCTTATCTCAAATACCAAGATTTCATAAACTTGTGGACCTTTCAATTGCAACCATAATGTCTATTTCATACTTGACAAGAGGATTGGGTCTTGGCATTACAAAATTAGTTGGTATATTTTACCCTATTCTCTTTCAATTTAATGAAAAAAGGTTTCAAGGACACTCCTATTCTTTTTCAACCTATATAATTAGGTTATAGATGTTTGAAATCCTATGTAATGCATTGCAATCCGTAACCTTTTCCATGCACCCCAAAGAGTAAAAAGTATTATGGTTTCCTTTAACTTACACTTCTTAAAAGATTCAACTTTTTGAGAAATTATAGGAAATGAATTTTTTTATTGAAATATTGGTAGAATTAGTATGCCAATGTCACAAAAAGTTTGAAACTTGGTCCTCCAAGCTATTTGTGACATTACATTTCCATATCCATTCTCTGTGCTTCTCATAGAAATTGAGGTAATGAAATACTAATGTGTTCATCTATATGCTAAAACATTTTTATAAGTTGTAATCCAACTACATAGCTAATTGTGGATTTATGGTATAATCATGCAAAACACTTTAAACTTACAATCTCCAGAAAACTAAAATATGAAGAAATCATCCATGATTGATGTAGTAACACATTTCTTCTTTTTGATCTATGGTAGCTTTGGGTATGCAACCTTTGGGTATAATGCACCTGGAAACATCTTGAAAAAGATTTGATTTTATGAGCCTTACTGGCTGATTAACTTTGCTAATATATGTATTGTGGTTCACCTAGTGGGGGCATACCAAGTAATAATTTTCCAACCCTTTATTTTTTATAATTTTCATCAACTACCAAATTCCAAAAGCTATAAGCCCTAAAGTTAGACCCTTGAAACATGAAATCCTATTGCCTTAGCATTTTACATTCTTGCAGGTATGTTGTCACCCCTTATTTTCCTTCATTGAAGATTGGTTTTTGAATAAGTAGCCAAATCATAGAATCATTAATTATGAATGCAGTCTACCCATTCCTTTGCTTGGGTTATATAATATTAAACTATTCAGGTTGTGTTGGAGAATTGCATTAGTGATCTCAATGACTTGTATTTCCACTTTATTTTCGTTCTTCAATCACATTATTGGGCTTTCACCTGTAGCTAAGGTTTGGACATTGGTAATTTACTTTCCAGTGAGTATGTATATTGCATAGAGTAAATTCCAACATTGTACAATTGATTGGATTCTTTTGCAAGCATTTAGTTTCATTTGTCTTCTCATCACGGTGGCATCTACTCTGACATCCATAGAAGGCCTTATGAAAGGTCAATAAACAATAAAATTAATAGGTGTTTGAGATTTACATTTTGAATGCATGCTCTAGGACTTATTTCTATTAGCATGCAAATCAAGATATCAAATAATCCTATCTTTGCTACTCTATTACTTTGTTACTAATAATATGTAAAAATGTGCATTCATATATTATATTATACAGGCATGATTAAAGTATCAACATGTTCACAAAAAGTATTTCCTATATAACAATTGATATTGAGTGTACCTGTTAATGAAAAAAGGTAAATTAGAAACATAGATTTTATGGGTGATAAAACTAGCTCTAGAGATATATAGTTTGGAAATATCCTTCAGTATTTAAAAGATAGGAGAAGCCTATTCATATTGTCTTGAATGTACATGTCATGTGTTTATATTATGCCACCAATTTTTTTTTTTGAGGTTATTATCTGTCTTTGGGTTGTGACATAAGTTATTCTTATGTAGTGTGGGGTGGTACACGTAAAAGGCTTGATATGTTCTTATTTATATCATTACAGTCCTATAAGAGCATAAGTTATCAAGTAACATTGATTCCTTATTTTACTTTTGGAAAAAAGTAAGTTAGATGATGCATCAAGTGGCTTGCTTGAAGGAAGTGATTACTAGTCATCAAAAAATACCAATAATGAGAAGTTTCTCTGGATAAATACATTTGGTGATTTTTGAGATAATTAACTAAAATGGTAGCATGGATGCTTGTGGTACACATAGGCTTATAATTCTCAACTATTGTTGTGTATATAGCCTAATCAGAATGATTACAAGTAATTTAATTATTGATAAGAACATGTATTCATGGTTCTACTATAGTTTAGTTTGTTTATATAGATATGTTTTCTAAGTTATGTAAGTATTACTACTTTTTCTATGAATGAAATTATTTGAGATCGCTCTTTATCATTAGCTAGGATATAAGTATAATGACATTTGTTGAATGATCCTAGCTATTTTATTTGTTCCATTTGTAAATTCCAATTTTCTCTATAGCTTCTAATTTTATTTGCCTTATTTTGTGCTAGTGTAGATATAACTTTTTATTGTTCTCTATATAGTTTTTTAAATTTTATAAAGAGGAAGAAATGTACCGTAAATGCATAGGCTTATTATCATGAAACTACAACTTTAGTTTTAGTTTTTGTTAATTCCTCCCTTAGATAAGGAAGTTTAATGAATTATCTGCTTTCATTTTAGGATTTGAAGGTGATCTGGCATCAATATAGTTTTGAAACTTTTCTTGCACATAAATTTGTGTCTGGTATTAGAGTTTCACGAAACAAATTGAGCCCCTAAACTATAATGTTCTATTGGTCACTAACTTAATTACATATAAACAACTAAACTTAATTATAAATAAACAACTAAACTTAATTATAAATAAACAACTAATTATATTATAATTAGTATTTAGTGCATAATTCCTCCTTGAAAATCCTTAATATTAATAATTTTATAATTAGTATTTATTGTATAGTTCCACACATTATTATGGGTGATGAAAATTTTTCTTCCATGACCCTTACTCCATTGACATCTTTCATCTTGCAATGTGGATTTCAACAAGTTCTTTCCAAGAATCGGAACCCCAAGGACAGGGGTTAAGGAATTTATCATCATAATAAGAAAGCTAAAATATAACCATGTACACATCATCTATCTGAATGATGACTAATCCAATATATATGGCTATGCATTGTAAGATGATGTTATGATAAGAAAGTTGAAGGACGTTGATAGATAGAACCTGCCATCAATTGCTCTATCATCTAGAGAGGCTAAAGAAAAGAAAAGCTATAAACTCAATATTTACCTCCTTTCTAGGTCTAACAAGTCTAAAAGCAATATTAGTTGTAGTTTTTGTAGCAACAATAACATCTGATCCCCTTCTAGTAATAGGGCCTTCTTGGACCACATGTGTGTCTCATTACTTTTATAAATCCATGTCAATATGGAAACCCATATCATTGGAATACAATAAGATTGATTATTAAATCTATATAAATCTCTCAATGAATCTCATATTACTAAAGTGAAACTAAAAATCCTATGCATCTTCTTCTTAAAGAGAGTAAAAAATCCATTAGAAGTAACCATACAAGGATCCATAAGAATAATTCCAAAAGCTATAGCCAATTGTATGAAAACAAAGCTATGAATTCACTAGTTCTTTCTCAAGCAGTGTTGTAGAACAAAATCAAACTGTGCATCTCACTAGAGAAAATTGGACACTTGTAGTTAATTAATTATATGAATACATTAAACATACTCACATTTTGACAATGTCATTTTCTTCCAATATATTTCATCCCCCATATTTGGAGATAAATGGCATACAACACCTATATAAAAAACATCGAGATATAGTTCTAAGATTTTTTTTAATTTTTTGTTTTTGTATTTTGTAAGTATATATTTTTTAGCAATCATTACAAGTAGGAGACACTACACCTTTTCTTTTTTGCATTTTTATACATAATTCCTATTACACTGCACAAAATGCAACAAAAAAACCATTACACAACATATCATCTCAAATACCATGGAAGCTAAAAATAGTTATTATAAATTAATTTCAACCGACATTACAACCTTCCTTTTAATGCGATATGGAATGTGAATGGAATTTTAAGGTTTCCAACATAGTTTATGTTTGGATATAATTCCTTTCATATTTTTGACAAGCAACAAGTGTTAAAGGTCACCTTATTGTGCGAGCATTGAATATATGTTTGTTGGTCTCAGATGATAAAAACTAAATGAGTGTGGTTTTATATCAATGTTTTAAAAGATTTTCATATGTGTATATTATGGAATAGATTACAAGTAGGATGACACATTAGCATACACATGGACATCATGCAAATTTTAGCAATTTAGCAGGTTATGTATTCTTTCAAACAACACAAAAATATTTCAAAGGTTGTTTGAACTAACTACTAATGATTGCTTTATTTATTTTGTAAAAGTTTAGCAAGAAACTTATTCTTATGCTCAAAATGTGCAGTCCCTACTAATTATAAGAGTTATTATTTTTGAGAAGGTTGGCTTTAGAGTACTCGACTTTCTCTTTGGGATTAGGAGAAAATTTGATGAAGATGATTTCTTATTGTAGATTTTATTAGCATGATACTATTTTGGCTATCTTGCTACATAAAATTCTCTCTACCTCAAGGGACCTTATGTTGACATTAACTTCTATGTTAGCTCGGTAATCATTATTGTAGTAGTTAAATAGAAGACCTCTTGATCTTGCATTATAAGCCTTGCATAAAGTAAGCTTTACCGCCATCAATAATATTAAACAAAATTCTAGAAACTATTTCAAAGTTCTTTGTTACTCCAAAAGGGGGTCTTATGTAACATGTCATTGCATGCCTACTAAATGTATGATAACATAATATTTGTTTAACAACATTCTATATACATGCCTTGTAGGAATTGAGTGTAATTATTTGTTATGATCATCAAACATTAATAATTGGTAACTGATATAGATAAGGTCTTTTCAGAAAGAAGATTGTGGAGTTGTGTAGTTTTTTGTGTCAATGAAATGTTACTTTTCCTAAAGCATGAAAAAATAGTTATTTGTTTTTCATTTTTCTATATCAACCTTCCACTTCTTGTAGTGTTCAATCACTACCTTTGAATGTCTTTTGGGACTTTTATTTGACTCAGGATTGGATTTAGATGAGACTTCCAAATATATCACTTTGCCTAATACCTATGAAGGTTTACCTCCTAGAATGTATGAATAATTATTTTTAACCATGTTGATGAATCCATTGGTGTTTGTGTGGTTTTCTTTCCTTTTTGTTTGTTGCACTAACTTTAGTTTTATTAAATTCAATTATAAACATATAAAATATTATAATTAATATATTAAATTAAAAATAATAATATAATAATATGATATTTATTTTAATTAAATTCTTATTGTAAATATAAGTGAACATTAAACTTTACTCATTATCATTTCTAATTCAATCACAATTGAGAACTTTAACCTAGTCCTAATTTTTCCACAATCATAACCTTAACCCAAACAACAACAAAAAAATATATTATTACAAAATACAAAAAACAAAAATTAAAATAAAGAATCCTTAGAACTATATCTCGATGTTTTTTATATAGATTATTAAATAAGATAGATAAGCTAGTATAAAAATTACATTGAGAGAGTGCAATGACATCAAGGACCATAATGTAATGATTGCATTTAAAAAATATATGTAAAGTCCACATTTATTTTATTTATTTTTTAAATTTAAAAAAAAAGATGTATTTAAAATATTTATATTAATAAATATTTTATTTTATTTTAAATTTATTTAATAACTATTTTCTTTTGGAGATTTGTTTATTTTATTTCTTGAGAGTTATTTTATAATTTAAATTTTTAACTATAATATTCATCAATTTAGTAAACTCATAATGCATTCATCTTGTAAGAATTTGATAATCTCAAACTATTATTTAGTCTATCTTTAAATCTTTATCATGACTCATCTATCAACTACACAAAAACATTATTTTTTTATGAATAAACATAATTTTTACAATACTACAAAGATAAATACATACAACTAAGAAGAATTTATTATCTCTAGCCTCCCTTGAATTCATATATCATTACTTACCTATCCACTAACCAACAAATAGAGATAGTTGTTAGAACCATGTTCACTAGATTCCGACAAAGTGATTCTCAATGAGATTTTCTTATTTGTAGTGATAAGTGGATGAACTTGAATTGAACATGACATGGAATCAAACTAAAGTTTTGAAATCCTTCAATCTTTACAAATGCGGCAAAGATTTCTAACAACATAGACGGTGGATCAGAACTAGAGAAGGTGCTTAATGAATTCGCGTATGTATCTCTCTTCAATTTTCTCCTTCCCAAACAAGCTCTCTCTTACCTTCTCCATATTCTCCACCACACGTCGTCCCTCTTCTCCCACCATAACCTCCCTCACACACCTACTTATTTCCTCCCCTTTGAAACTCCCATCTTCTTCCCCCCCAATCTCCATGCCAATGCGGAGTTCCTTGGCCACGAGCCAAGTGTCGAGTCCCTGATTAATATGCATCGACAACGCTATTATCTTAACCCTGAACTTCAGTGCTTCCAACACAGAGCTCCACCCGCAGTGGCTCACAAACCCTCCCGTCGAAGGATGGCAAATAATTTGTTGCTATGGGGCCCATTTGCAGTACACCACACCCCTTTCGCGCGTGCGTTCCTCAAACCCCTCAGGAAGTAATGCCCTCACTCTGTCTTCTGATGATGAGGTCGAATCGTCTTTGTAGCAATGGGAGCACAAAACCCACATAAATGGGACATGGCTACTCTCTAGTCCCTTTGCCAACTCAGCAACCTGCTCCTTTGACAAAAAGCACTCGATTCCAAACGACACGTAAACTACGGAAGCAGGCAGGTGATTGTCCAGCCATCACAGGCACTCATTATGTTTGTCAACTGGGAATGAGGTGGTCTTCGATAGAAGAATACAGACCGGAACCACCCACTTTTTGTGCACCACCTCCATATAATGAATATACTTGCTTTCTAATTCAAAACTTGATCTGAGGACCATAAGCTTACACACCTCCTTGGATTCAGAAAACCGATCCATAACTGTCATCGCCTTCTCCACCCTGGCCGTTTATAAGATGCTAACAATGGGCTCGCTTGAAATGTTTTCAAAGCTAAGACAGACGATGGATAACCCGGCGGTGGTGCGCATAAATCCTCAACGGTAGTTTCCCAGCCTTGATTCTGCTTGGCGTTCCCCAGTAACCCATGGCCGCGGCACTGAATAAACAGAAATAAATGGCCGGGATGCCAAACTTGGCAGCAACAGTGGCAGCCAATTACTGGGAAAATCATGAATTATATAGTCCGGTTGAATCCGGCGCAGAAGGTGGTCAAAGGGTTTCTCGAGGCCGTCGAGAGCTATCTCAACACCCTGCCATTTCGGTGGAATATCGGCGGTGGGCCCGGCAAACGTCACACACTAACGCTGACAGCGTTTAGGTGCTCAATCATTTAGTTTCACATCTTTTCCATTACATTAACGTTTGTGTTGTTTCCGTTTTCGGCTTGCCTGCTTAAAAGGATTTTATTTACGGTTGCATATATTTTAAGAATTTTTACTACGGTTTCCACCATTATTAAATTATTTGCATATTTTTCAAAGTAAGTTTTATTGAAAAATGAATTATCAAGAACAGCATTTGATTGTGAGCATATTAAAAAAAAATAATGCTAGTTTGTATAATTAATGAATTGTAATTTTAATTTTTCATTATTGTTTTAATATTATTTTATATATAATTATTTTATTTTTTTACTATTCTAAAATTTGAAAAATGTTTGTTATTTAAGAAGTCTCTTTTATATTTTTTTTTTATTCAAAAATTAACTGTTTTCTTTACAATATATATATATATAATTTTAAATATTTTAAAATTGTTTTTAATATTATTTTATATATAATATTTTTTATTATTATTTTATATTTTTTAAAATATTTGTTATCTAAAAAATGATCTTTATATTTATGTAATTTTTAATTCAAAATAATTTACTTTAATCAAAATTTAACTTTTGCATTTCTTTTTCAAAATAAGTTTTATGAAATAGAAAATAAAATGTTGTTGGTTTTTTAATCAATTATTGATTAGTTCTAACTATTCTTAAATGTTATTTAATTTAATTATCATTTTTTATTTTGTAAATATTATAAATAGTGATAGATATAATATTTTACTCACTATTTTTCAATAAATGTTCAATACTGCATTCTTATGGAAAGACAACTTAATTATCTACTTTAAAAATACTATTTTGAAGTGATATTATACAATCTTTTAGGAACAATGAAAAAATAACTAATAATTCTTTATATTTATTTAAGTTAATTAAATAAATATTTTAATTAAGTTTTAATTAATTTAGATAATAGATTTGAGATTGTTAGCTAAAATAAAATATTAGACTCTACAATCAATTACTATCTAGATAACTTGAATGGAAAATTGATTTTTGTGTATGTGGTCCTAAACTTGTGTGCAAACCTAATTTAAGATTCATGTATTAATCTAGAGGAATATGCACTAGATTGGAATTTATTTTTTCTCAACATTTACTATCTAAATGTGCATAAGAACTAGTGGTGTTTATAAAACCTTTGAGTTTTTTAATCATAAGGGTTAATTTCTCCTCATTCAAATCCCTAATAGACCATATTTCATCTATAAGTGAAAGGATACAGGACAATAGGAAAAATATTCATTATTCCTCAAATGATGTGCTTTAATGTAATTTTGCTAGATTATTTTCATCCTCCAAAATGTAAGACATGATATGTGCTCAATAAATATGCCCTAATATATCTTATGATCTCCAACATGATTTTTGAGTGATTGAATGAGAGTTCTTAATAAAAACAACTAATTTCAGGAATAAGCATAAATTTGTCCTAAGATAGCTCGTAATAAGTAGTGTAAATGTTGGCAAAGACCTAAAACTTTTTTTTTTAGAGATTAGATTTGTAACCACATAAGGGACCTAGGTTGATTCTATATTTTTTTATTTAATCCAAGGTGATGAACAACAATTTTAAGAATTGTCATGAAGTTTTGGGATCAATTATGGAAGGAATTGAGATATAAGATATTGTGAACTAATTTTGCAAATAAATATACTAATTATAAGCTAATAATTACATTTACAACACTAATCAAAATAGACCTAAAACATTAAGTAAAAAAATGTGACTCTGAAATTATCACTATGTTACAATATAATAGTAAGATAGAAATATTACTTACTAAATAATAAATTTAGAGGTTAGATATTCAACACTATAAAAGATATATAGAGACAAAAAAATTCTTTAATATAGAAAAATATTCTTTAAAATATCATAAAAATTCTTAAATATCATCGTAATGATTAATGAATTTTGAATATAAATTATTGTTTGACTTATCTAAAAGACCATCATTATGACTCATAATGCAATCTAAATAGTCCATTCATAAAATCTTATATAATTTTTAACTTTAATGAGCTATTGTATTGCACTTTTTGAAATTAAATTGTATTAATTAAATCAAAATGCACCACCAAAAATGCCTCTCTTACTTATAAGAATTATTCTTTAAGGTACTATGTAAATTCTTAGACTATTTTTTTATTAACAATGTCATTTGCCTCACATATTGACCATCATTATGAATCATCTCCCTCGTGAAAGCTGATATAATTTAACATTAATGTATTATTTTATTACACTTTTCATAATTTTTATATTAAGTAAATGTAAGTGGGACATAAAATTATGTTTTTTATATAACTTTCTCTATAAAGAATGAACATAGTAGAATATATAGTGTAAGTTATATTATATCATGTGTCTTAAAAAATAAGGTTTTGCATTTGAAATGATCTCAAACTCCTAATTAACTATAAAATGAAGCTTTTATTTTTGAAAGTATGTACAATGTTTTTAAGGAATAGGTACAAATTTTTGACTTTTTTATTTCAATACATGGAAGTACTTATTTGTCTATTGTATTTTTTAAATTTATGTTTATCATAAAAATTGGATGGATTTTGAAGTTGAAAAAATTGAAAAGGATATTTTGAAGCACATATTTTGCTATGAAAATGTGTCTTTAATTGTATGAACTTTGTAGATACATGTAACTTGTCTAGATTTATAATTTTCAATTATATATATATATATATATATTTATTTATTTATTTATTTTGCAAGGAAAAGGGTTTGTGTTATATTTGGTTTGGTTATGTAAGTTTGCATTATAAATTATATTAATAAAGAACAAATGTTTAAAGTTTTAGTTTAGTAATTCTTTTCTACAATTAATTTGAACTAATTAGTTTATACAATTGATTTAAGATATATCTTGAATTTTCAAGCTTTTGTAATATATTGTAATCTCTTGATAAATTTATTATGGTAGTTATAACAACTTAAAAAAATTATTTACAATTCTATTAATTGTATTGTTGACAATTTTATACATACACTCTTAATAGAATATATTAAAAAGTATTAATTTAATTATAATTATGTTGAGTAACATTCTTAATTTACTTGAACTAAGTCAATTTTGTGGTTGCAAATGTAATCTCTAAAATTTAAAATAATTAAAATTAAAATTGTACCTTTGTCAAACTTTACACTACTTATTTTGAGCTAACTTAAGACAACTTTATGTTTATTTATGAATTTAGTTTTTTTCCATTATGATCTCTCATTATCTCATTCAAAATTGATAGAGATCATTGATATATCTTAGGGAATTCTTATTGAGCAAAAACAATTTCTTATATTTTGGAGAATGAAAAAGATATAGCAATATTTACATATACCATTTTAGGAATAATGAATATTTTTTCATATTTTTCTTGATCTTTCACTTAGAGATGAAAGTTAGTTTATTTAGGGTTGGAATGGGGAGAAATTAACCCTTATGATTCAAAAATTTAAAGGTTTTTATAAATACCAATTGTCCTTATGCACATTTAG
>VDFB02032785.1:0-20816 GCA_007258455.2 Sequoia sempervirens
AAAGGCTACATAATTGGGTAGAACTCCTCCATTTGAAACTTTGGTTTTTTAGGTATGTGAATTCTTTATACATTTTCTTTCATTCTATTATGGCTTTCTTTCAGTTTTATTGTTTTGCTTATTCCATGTTGATCAAATTGTTTTTTTTCATGTCACAACCTTAGGTTGTCAATGTACATTTTAAATTACACAATTCTATACACTTTCCTATTACATTTTTAAACCACATCTATTTGAGGAATTTTGTTAAATTTAACAATTGACTTTCTTCGTGTATGGTTCTAAAGATTTCATTGAGGTATTTTGTGAAACAGTTATACAAACCAGCTAGTTTCCTTGTTTATGCTACCAAAGTTTCCATACATGTCTCTAAAAAATTGGAATATACTCCTAATGCAGTAGGGGGAGGCCTGCAACACACAAACACACAACTCCAATCTACAAACAAATTTTCAATTTAAAATTTCATCAGGACCTCTTCTTTCAACAAATTCACATTGTTCAAGTTGTAGCATATCAAAGTCACTCAATTAGGTATAACTCCCCACACAACCTTCTCACTTCTCAACAGACCCCCAAATCAAAAAACAGTCTTTACTTAGGTCTTAAAACAAAATATTTTCTAGGTTTTAGGACCTTGCATTCTTAAATAGGTTTCCAATACAAAAACCCTCAATTTTCTCATAGATATCTAGGGTTTTCTATATTTCACAACTCCAAGGCCTTCCAAGCCTCACCAAAGCATCAAACAAGTTTTTCAGGGTCTGCAAAAAAAAACCTTCACTAGGCCTTTAGCCTCATTAGATCTCAAAAACACCACTTTGGTTCCTCCTTTTCATGCCAAAAACGCACATTCTCAGCCTAAGATAACATCACTAACCCTATAAACACCTTACCGCTATTAAAAGAAACATGAAAATTTGAAAACAACATATCACAGGCCTTTCCTTCGAATCACAAGTCACCACAGTAGGAGGAAAGGCTCCATCTTTAAATTAAAGTAAAACTCATACCATGCTAGTCTATACAGGTTGATTAGGAAGAATGGAGTTTTTCTTTCACAAAAAAAACCATTTAAGGAGTCTCAAAATAGATTGAAGTCCAAGTTAATACTTTCCACCATATTGATTTATGAATTTCTAATCATGGGAGGCTTGTACTGGGCTGTACATAGGAAAAAGAAATTGAAAACATAGAAAAAATAATTGAAACTCCACAATTTAGGCATTGAGTAGAGCACCAAATCCTTAAAATCAATTCATTGAACCCTTTATTTGGGCTTGTATGATGTTTTTATACATTTTCAAATTAGAAGTCCTAACTTCCTTTAATGCCCATAACCACCCTTGAACCACCAAACCTTCATTATGCCTAAAAGTATTAGTATTAGCAATGGTTTGCTTAATAAGCTTCATTATGCAAATTTGTTGTTCCACAGAACTAGGACCATTTAGACACCTTCATTTGACCCATTACAGAGCCTTTCAACATATCCAACAATCACCAATGCTTGTTTTGTACCAAACTACACAAATTATAAGGTTTTCTATGCTTTTAAGGGCCCAAATTAGCCCACTTTTACAAAGGGACCACCTTCAAAATTTGTACAAATCTCCTGAAAACTTGGGGCAGCACTTTATATCTATCAAAACTTCAAATTATAGCATTAGATTGTAGAGATTAAATCATTTACCACCCAAACCATAAAACCCTCTCCCTAGACTTAAAAAACCTATGTTTTATTGAAAGTAACACTTGCCAAACACTCCAAAACTTGACAACTATTGAAAAAAGCTTAAAATACCCTGCGCATGCTCAATCTAACATAAAATAATGCTTCCCAACTCAGAAACTCAATTCCAATCACCAAAAGCTCAATTTTGTTAAGGAAAACTCAACATTTCCTCATTTGGTTTGATGCCCAATCCAAGGATCATCCTCCATTCAAGTTTATCATGGCCTTTTATAATGGTTACCTCTTAAAATAAACCACTTCAACTTTGAAAACTAACATTTGAAAGAGGTGACCATTGGTCTCCCTCTTTAATAGACTTTTACAACCCTTCACTATTAGTTAATTTGAATTGACTTATCACTTTTTGCACAGGTAAAATTATTCGTCATGCTGAAGAAATGAATTGTTAAAAGGAAAAAACTAACAAATGATCAACTCCAAGCCTTTAGAGATAAAGAGAAAAAATGAATGAGGGAATATTGTGAAAAGAAAAAATTGGGAACGATTGACAAAAACAAGCCAGTTGAAGAGGAACCTCAATTGTCAAAAAGAGAAAAGAAATTGGTAGCAAAAATGGAATGAATATAAAAGAGTCATGCTAGGGGAGATGAAAATACCATTGTTGGAGACACCCTCTACCACAAGTAAATTTGGAGGGACACCATTAAGCACAAGAAAATATGGAGGGACACCATCTACCACAAGTGAGTATGGTTGGACACCATCCACCACATCTGAAGTTGAGAGTTCATCATCACTTAGATTTGACGAACAAGGTATTCCATCATCACCATGTGAACCTCAAGGTATGTATTCTATTCCACCCTCGATTGAAGGTATGCAATCTAGCCCACCTCAATTAAATATTGATGAAATTGCTAATGTTGATATGTATGTACCTAAGAGAACACCACCTAGAATCTTGCGTAGAAAGCCAAATTTTTTTATTAATATTGATGAGGATATTTTGCAGCACATGGAAGGTAAGATTCCAAAATGCACTTGTAGAATATATGATGATAAGATTTGGAAAATGTTCTTTGAAAGGCTAAATGAGACTGCAAGATGTCAACTATTTGTTCAAATGATGCAGGGTTTAAAGTACATAAACATCATGAAGACTCTTGGGTTGAGAACATCAAATGTATCAAGTGAGAACACTATTGTGAAGAATCTAATGGATGCTTATGAGAGTGTGGGTAAGACCTCATGCTTAAAGGATAGTAATGTCACTCGACGTGTCATTACATCGACTTTGGTAAGCTATCAAACAAAGAGATCTCGTCTCATTAAAAAGACAAGTAAAAAAATGGGAATTAGTATAAATTTTTTATCAAAAGCCATTCAAAGGAAGAAAACAATTAAGGGAACCAATTCAAATGATTTATGGGAATTCTTGGGAAGACTGCCACATAAAGATAAAAAAATTTGTTGAAGCATTGAGAACACTAATTGAAGATTATTGGAAGAATAATACAAGGCCATCTCTGAATCAAAGGGATGTTGTAAGAAGGAGAATTGATAATCAGAACTATGAGCCACATCCAAAGCATTTTTCGGATATGAATCAAACCCAATTTTTTTATAAATTTCAAAATTCTTATCCTCAAATTAGTATTTCTCAAAGATTTTTTGAAATTCTTAAACCTCTTTATGTCAAGATAAATCACACATGCACTACTTGTTGTAGTAGACTACATATTGAATTTGCTAACCATTATGATGTTTATCATTCTATATGTTTAGATTTGCATATTAATGATGTTTTGTAGGATTGTGGCATAGAAGCCCCACCAAAATATTCAAGAGAGTTCTTATCAAAAATTTTATGTCAAATAGAGGATGGCCAAATATTGTATAGGATAGCATGCTTGGATGGTTCATGTTAGAATTTTGGTGGCTTGCAACAAATGTCATTATGTCAACATATGGAAAGCATGGATGAGGTGGGACATAAACTAGTAGATTTCAAGAAGTATAAAATAGTGGAATATGCTACAAAAGATGGGTCTCAAGAAAAAAGGTGTGATTTGGTTATTGAGAAGATTCCAGTGTATTAGTTTATGTCCATGTTTTGTGAGAATCTAGTGTATGAGTATGTAAGGAATACCCATAGAGCTTGATGGCTGGACATGAAATTCAAGCTATGCAAGGACACCTTTCTAGTTGGCAGTGTAATATTAGTGGTTGACTTTGCATAGACATACACTCTACAACCATAGTGTGATGTGAAATCACAGTATTACAACTCCACATAGGTTTTGATATTTGTGCACATAGCATTCATTCATGCAGTTGATAGTATAGAGGACCAAAGGAAGGTATTGAGGGAGTATCAATTTTATATTAGTGATGATCACACACATTCTCTAGAGTTCGTGCAAGGTTTTTTCCAGATGTTCTATAGTTATTTGGCTTAGAGGGGCATAGTATACGATTGGCATATAATATGGTTAGATAACTATGCATCACAATTCAAGAACGTGCACATGTTCTACTAGTTGTGTAGGATGCATCTCACTACAGGTGTTCAACATATGTGGAACTTTTGTGAGGCCTGGCATGGAAAGGGGGAGCATGATGGTGTAGGAGCATGCATGAAAAGAGCATTAGCACAAGAAGAGTTAAATTATAAAGTAAATTCAAAGTTGATAGATGCAAGTTCAATCGTTGAGTGGTTTAATGCTTTGATGGGTCCAGGTAATGAAGGTACATCTTCAATTCATAGATTGTTTTGGTTGATGGATGATACTAACATTGCACCATATGAGAATTTTTGTACACTAACAGGATTGAGTGAGCTACACTCTTTCCTTAGCTCAAATGCAAGTTCATGGAGTATCGATACATGTAAGATGGAATTCTTTTGTTCTTCATGTACAATGCAAGCCTAGAATGATTGTGAGTTAGGGGAGTGAGTTGAAAAATGGTTGACAAGTTATCTTAGCCCACTTCACACATATCACCCTTGGATGGCATTGGATCTAACATAGATGAAATCATAGGTCAAATTTGACCACGTATCAGATCTAGTTCAACCAAGTAATATATCTACTTGCTTAGTTTTTGAAATTCCATATTGTTATCTTACTTTGTACTATATTCGTAATGTTCAATAATTTCAAGTGATTTTCTACACATATCAATGTAGGGCATGTTTATGTAGTTATTGTAAATGAAGAAAATGAATAGGGAATGGACTATTACTTATGTCTTTGCGTTGAGGCCAAAAATAAATTGGAAGCCCCAGTTATAGATGGAGAAAACATCACATACCCTACATGCTCAATTGTTGTTACTGGAATGTGGCTTAGAAGGTACCCACATAAGAGTGTTAAAGATTGGTTGTTGGAGGACTTTGACACACATCGTAATATTCTTCATTACTCGAACCTTGTTGTGGAATCCAATGTTCATTTGAGAAAATATGGGGGTAGACCTTTGAACAAGACCTTGTGGAAGGTCCATGAGTCTAACCATGAGGCAATACTTGACACAATAAAGAGTAGAGAAGATCCGAATGGTTTATTGGATTAATTTGTAAGTATATGAACAATGGTTCTTATTAATTTATACTTGTATCCACATTAATTTTTAAGTAACCCAATAAACATTGATTGGTGTCCCCTTGCAAAAAATGTAGATTTATGAGCCATCCAAGAGAATCTTAGGCATAAAAGCAATGCAACATCCCTATTTTGATGATCTTGACAAATCTCAATTATGATTTTCAGTCATTACAAAAGTGTGTGCAAAGCTTGGTGAGGGAATTTCAAGTTATTCATTTGAAGTTAACCTTATCGTGAGCACCTATGATGTAGACATTATAGGATCATCTCGAATTTCAAGATATTCTAGATTTATGAGAGGTGTTGTGTGCAATAGGTATCTTAGAACTTGCAATGAAGATGTATGACCAGGAGTGACTAATTGAGAGACTTCCATGCCTATCTGTAAGTGCCTTCCATCTATTTTCATTTCATTTCCATTTGGATCAGCTGTTTCTTTTTATTCTTTTACTTTGCATACATTTGTAACTAAACTAGTAAAAAATGATTGGTCTCTCCTTGTAGAAAATGTTGATTTTTGAGCCATTAAAGAGAATCTCAGCCAAAAAAGCAATGCAACATCCTTATTTTAATGATCTTGAAAAATCTCAATTCTGATTTGAAGCCATTATAAAAAAGCATGTGAAGCTTTGTGAGGGACTATCAAGTTACTCATTTGAAGTTAACCTCTAAATGAGAACCTATGATGTAGACATTATAAGAAAATCTCGAATGTATCAATGACATTGTAAAATATCTATGAGAATAGAGTACCTGAGGCATTGTAATGAGATTTGTACTTGTAATGACATATATTGAAATATCGAAATTTGGTGTAGGGGAACCAAGGTTATTGAACAAATTTGGTTCATGGAATTATTTTAAGTTAGTAAATTGCATTTTGAGTAAATTGTCAATTCAATAAGGTCATATTACATGGTCAATTGATTTATAATGTAATAAGTCATGTTAGTTACAAGCTCAATTTTTAGGCATGATTGGAAAGATCTAGAATCATTTGTAAAGGCTAGATTTAGAGCCTCTTGAAGGCTCAAACACAATGTGATTTTTCGTGTAGGAGCACCTAGTCGCCTAGTTGCAAAATTTCACTTTTTGAAGGTTGATATGTGGTGAATAGATTAGATTAAGGTATTTTGTGTTTATTTATGCTAATAAGTCCAATCAAGACCATTTAAGGTGTATTAGGGTGAGTTTTTGAGTCTTAGTGGTCAAATGTGCAAAAAAATGCATTCTTGCTACAAAATTGTCAATACTTGAATTTGTAGCCTTTTGAAGGAAAATCTTTGAATTTGGTTTTAAATTTGCAAGAATTAGGTCTAAGAGTTTGATATACCATTTAGAGAGATTTTTTTTCATGGAGTTCATTTCAAAGCCTGTGATTTTATTGTTCCTACGGTAAATTGTTTGATAGAGTTGGTGGAATTACCTTTCTTAGTAATCACTATTAGTTCAAGATTGAGATTGTTAACCTTGAGAGAGTATGACTTGGGCAAAAGGAATTTGATATGGCTATTATTTTGAAAGACTTCAAGTAGGATATACTTCACATTGAAACCATTCCTCAATATTCACTTGATGGCATGAAGGAATGGCTGAACTCCATGGATATAAAGTATTATGAAATCATAATGAAATTGAACTGGTGGCCAATTTATTGAAGATGGTTGTTGGGAATTTTTGAATATGGAAGCTAGTGATTTTGATTCTAATAATTCAGAAGAGTCAGAACAAGGATATATGAGTTCCCTCTAATGTAGAAGAGGAATCAAAATAATTTTTCAAGTAGCCACCATCAAGAGTGTTACAAGCCAACAAGATGGAGGGATTTCTTATATAAGGATAATTTTCAATGTTGCAGGTACTGGCTTTAATACCAACTACAATGGAAACATTGAAATTCCCTAGTAGTATTTATGTTAGGAAATTTACTTTAGATGCAAGTATTCAAAGCACATCAACCATGTGGTACAAATGATTAAATCCCATAGACAACCTCTAGTAATGAAAGAGTTTGAAAAGGAAGAGAGAGCTACACTGGTGACTTAGGAGAAACTTCAGCTTTCAAAAACAAAGTCAATTAGACTGGAAGATGTGTGGATTGGGCCAAAATTTGGTGGAAGAGGAAGAAATATGACTAGAACTCTGAAGGCCCACCATACTAGATTTTGATATTCAACCATGAGAGTAGATGAGAGAGTTGATATCATGTATCAAAACATCAAGCATGCATTTTTCCAGCCAGCGGAGGAGGAGATGATTACTTTGCTTCATTTTCATTTGCATAACCATATCAAGGCATGGGAACCAAGAATAACAAGGATTTAAAGTTTTATGTGGAGGTAATGTATGTGGTCCAAACTTTAGGAGGGGCAAGAAGGTCAATGTATGATTGGTGCAGGAGCTCCATTCACTAGGTTTTGTTCATCAAGGAAAATAAAGAGTAGAATATAGGATTTTTAGTTTTGTATTAAAATAAGGTTTATGAAACCATTATAATATGTATGTAGTCATATTTGAGTTGTATTAGATGTTTAGGAGGTTGGGTTTTTCAAAAAGTGCAAAATGTTTAAAAATTGCAAAATTGTGCAAAATTTGCAAACTCAAATGTTGTAAAATTGCAAAATTTGCATTATGGGGGGAATGTTAAGAGTCAAACCAGTTCAAAGGTCAGTTAGGAAGGTGAATGAGTTTTTAATTTGTGGTAAAGAGTTTAAAAACATGGAGAAATCGAATTGAAGGTTGGATTTTGTGATTTGAAGAAGCTAAAACAATAAAAAGTCAGAATTTTCCAATTTTTTTTGTATTTTTAGCTGTAGCAGCAGATTGTACAGCCTGTATTCCAATTAGTTGATGCATATTAGATGGATTTAACTTTATTTTTAATTTATTTAGAAGGTTTTCCATAATATTTTGTGCATTTTATCATCAATTTACTAAAACTGGCCTAAACTTGTACATTTGAAGGTTTTGAGTCAATATAAATGGCTTTTTGACCCATTCCTCTTTTTGTAGCCTCCATAAATTTAGGAATGGTTCTGAAATAATATTATTAAGGTGTGTGAATGATGTGTTAGTGTTGGGAAGGTCTGAAAGTGAGATGGGTGTGAAACCCATGTGTGTAAAAGTGAGTTTTCTTTAAGAAAAAAGGTGGTTTTGAAGAGTCAAATTTTGTTTTTGTGTAGGGAAGCATTATTTAATGTTTTTTTGAGATTGTAAAAGGTATTACAAACTTTTTTGAGTAATTTTTAGGTTGTGGTTAGCTTTGGAAGTATCATTTTCAAGAAACCCCTAGGGTTTAGGCTATAGTAGAGGGTTTTGTGGTTTACCCATTGTACGATGGTATAAATGAGATCTAATTATGGATTTTGAAGTTTTGAAATATTAGAATTTCTGCCTCAAGAGTTGGTAAGGTTTGGATAATTTTAGAGTATAGATTCTTTGTAAAAGTGGCCTAATTGAGGCCTAAAAAGAGTGAAATTTCAAGTTTTGAAGGAGTTGTTACAAAGAAACTTATGGAGATGTGTTGATAGGTTAAAAATCTCAATAATGGTTCCATTAATTGAGTTAGGTGGTGAAATAGAAGTGTGTGGTTGAGAATTTGTACCCGATTTGGTGGGTTTCCTATGCTACAAGGGAATACTGTGATTTGGTTGAGAAAGAGTGAAATGGAGAACTTGATGATCTAATACTTGGTTGGTTGTTGAATTTGTGGTTAGTTGTGTTGTAGGACATCCCCAAATTGCATCAATGATCTTGATGAAATTGAGGAAGAACAAGAGAGGGATAGGAAAAATAAAATTAGTACAAAGTTTCAAGGATTTGTCAAGCGAGTAAGAGAGCTATGGGATCAGCCTCATCTAAAAGATTTTGAACTAGAGTTTGATATAACATTTAGAGAGCTTGGTTTGCATGGAGTTCCTTTCAAAGCCTCTACTAGTGATTTTTATTCTGATAATTCAAAAGAGTTAGATCAAGGATATGAACCCTCTAATGTAGAAGAGGAATGAGAATCACTCTTCATGTTGTAGGTACCGACTTTAATACCAACTATAGTGGCAACACTGAAATTCCATAGTAGTATTTATGTAAAGGAAATTTCCTTTAGATGCAAGGATTCAAAGCACATCAACCATTTGGTATAGATGATTAAATCCAAGAAACGATTTGTAGCAATGAAAGAGTTTGAAAAGGAAAAGAGAGCTACATTGGTGACTTAGGAGAAACTCCATCTTTCAAAAACAAAGCCAATTAGGCTGGAAGAAATGTGGATTAGGCCAACATTTGGTGGATGAGGAATAAATATGACTGGAACTCTAGAGGCCCACCATACTAGATTTTGATATTCAACCACAAGAGCAAAAGAGGGAGTTGATATCATGTATCAAAACATTAAGCATGCATTCTTCTAGCCAACGTAGAAGGAGATGATTACTTTGCTTCATTTTCATTTGCATAGCCATATCAAGGGATGGGAACGAAGAAGAGAAAGGATGTTGATTTTTATGTGGAGGTAATGGATGTGGTCCAAACTTTAGGAGGGGTAAGAAGGTTATCTTGTTTTTACTACTGCTACCTACTTTCACAGTTTTCTTGGATTGAAGGGTTTCATGATGTAATTCAACCCATTCCACTTTTTGTGCTTACTGTAACTTGTGGAAAGGGTCCCCTAACTTGTAAAATACATGCCTAACCTGATTATAATGTTGTGGAGTCAAGGTTGGGTGTTTGGGATGATGTTCTAGGGTTGTAGCAGGGTATTTTCATGATGAAAATGAGGGTTTCAAGTGGTGTTTTGAAAAAATGCAGGAAGGAATATCTATGTAATGTATTATTCACCATGTCCAAGTTTGGTAAGCGTGTTTGGTGCTTTTTTTGGGTATGGTAGGTGCGGGAGATAGGAGTTTCATTAAAACCCCAATTATTTTGCTTGAAATTGTGGGTTTGGTGTATTAGGGGTGTAGAGGTCTTGGACCTGGAAACAAATCATGGAATTAGAGGTTTTGACACATAACACACTACTATTTTAGGAGTTTGAGTGAAAATATAGTTTTTAAAAGGTCGTCTCTTTGTAAATAGGGCTCATTTAGCAGCCTTTATGCAAGGTGGTCTATTGGATCTTAATGATGGTGTATACGTCTAAAAATGGTCATGATTAAGCTTGTTAATTAATTAAATATAAATTATTTAATTAATTCTCCTAAAGTCATCTACATATAAATAAATTTAATTATTTATTTATATTGTTCATTCTTATGATTCTTCTACATTAATTAAATAAATAACTTTATTTAATTAATTACCACCTTCCACATTCTGCTTAATTAAATTAAGTAAATTTTCATAATTTATTTATATTTGATTATCATATTTTTCTAAAAGTTGAATATTTAAATTCAAATATGGAATATTCTCTTCATCCCATAATTAAATTAAATATTAAATATTTAATTTAATATTTTCTTCTCACCCCACAAATAATTACACTCTAAATTCATTTCTAAAACATAATTAAACATAATTTATTTAATTATGTGAGTTTCTATATCCGTCTTCACTTACAAATTAAACATAATTAAATATAATTTATTTAATTATGTGAGTTTCTATATCCATCTTCACTTACAAATTAAATAAATTTATTTTATTTAATTGTAAACTCATTCTAAACTTATTCTTCAAAACGGCAATTTCCCTTTGGATCTCAATGATGAAAATTGAAGGAAAATGGAAACCTTCTATCTCCCTCTCCACTTTCGAAAATCTTCCACCATCCATTCTAACAAGCTTAATCTGGGCCATTAACCATGTCAGCCAATCGAATCCTTTCAAAGACTCTATAAATACTGGTGCAAATCCAAGCTTTGGTTACACACGCATACACACACATACACACGATGAACACACAAGCATATGCACAGTTAGCTTATGCACTCACATCCTTTTAGCATCACAACAATATTTTCATCTTAGCATAGTCTTGCATTGAGCATAATATACATTTTTATTTACATCTCGTTCTTCAGCTATCCATTTTGTTGAGCTTGATCTGCTGAATCTGAGAGCAATTGGAAACAACAAAACGCTAGAGTTAGAGAGAAATAAGACGAGTTCGGGGAAGCTACAGTGACAATTTTCTCATTTTGTTTTCCTTTTTTAGTTTTCTCGATATAATGTCTTACTAATATGTGTTTGAATTCATTTATACATTGATACATTTTTCACTCACACATAAAATGGCGACCACCGTGGGGCCCAAACCCACGATTTTAACATTCTCTGCAATTTTTTTTATAGTTTCCATTTTCTGGAGTTAACTTTCAAAAAATTAGGTGTTTAAGTGCATTCGACATTTTCTGCGGTGCATACGGGGTTTTTGACTCTTTTGTTTTGCAGGATTCTGTAGCACATTTAGTAATTGTTCTAGTGCATATAGTAACTGTTCTAGTGCATATAGTAACTGTTTTAGCGCATATAGTAACTGTTCTAGCGCATTTAGTAATTGTTTTAGCACATTTAGAATCTTTCCTGTGGCGCATATACCTTCTGTTTAGGTGCATATACCTTCTGTTTTGGCACATATACCTTCTATTTTGGCACATATACCTTCTATTTCGGTGCATATATCTTTTTTTTCGGTGCATATACTTTCTGTTTTGGCACATATGGGGTGTAACACAAATACAAAATTATGAGTCTGACGCCTTCCACAGACAAAATTATTTTTCTTTTTTTTTGGATTTTTAAAATGAAGCAATCCTAGGATAGCCACATCTGGATAAAATGAAGCAATCTAGGATAGTCACCACACAATGATCTTGCAATTAAAATTGAATAACTTGTTTTTGTGAAGCAATATCTTCACTTAGGTTAGATCATTGTGATTTGGGTTTTAAAATGAACATTTGTTTGCTTTGTCTGTGGCAATAGGTCTATGCTCTCCCCTTAACTGGGTGATCAAAATACCAGACTTTCCTTTTCAATTTGATGATTTTTTGCTACTTTAATTACATCCTTTAGAGAGCTTGCCGTAGTGGAAAAAAGTACTCACCCTACAAGAATGACTCAAGTGGGTTCAAGCCAAAGCCAGGCTATTCCGCCCCACTATAAAATTTAAAGTGAATTTGGGGAAACCCTCTTTTGCTGGTAGTGTGCAAGATAACCATCCCCAAATCCTTTGTTCTAAAGGTTGGGAGGTCTCTTGAGGGAGTTTATTATTGCTGCACCAAACGAAAATCCTTACTATGAACCTAGTGTAGTGGCCAGCCGAAGTCAGTTTTTGAACATTCTAATAATCACAGTGTAAGGGGAGGGAAGAATCTACCCCCAAGACACTCACCATATGACTGCCAAGGACTGTTTGCTCAAGGGATCAGGTATCCACTTCTGTAACTTTGAGTACGCACCTAGAAAAGACAAAAACACGGGCGCCCCTTCAGGGGTGACATTACTGTGTGAGTCAATGCAGTTTTAAGATGTGGGATGTTGATTACTAGAATGACCTACTTGAGCATTAAGAGTGAGTCTATCTGAATTGTCTTTCATGTGCTAAGCCTATGAAAATATTTGTTGAAAACATTTTCTTGATCAAACACTTCATGTTAGTGTAGGGCCTTTAAAACAACTATTTTTCAAAATGTTTGTTGTGTCTTCCATCACATTAATTCAAAATTTATTCATACCTTTGGTCCAATAACATTCTCAATACTTTTCCCATGCTTAGAGATTGGAAATCAACAAATTTTTTGAAGAAATCGGTTTCCAATAAGATCAGGAAACCCAAGAAACCATTAGGATACAAGAAAACATTGCAAAAGAGAAAATTTTTGTACAAAATTCGACACGTCTTGCTTCATTACTGAGGATTTCTTCATAGATATCAAGACTTTGTTAGGGGATTCACTGATGAGTATGTTGTAGAACCTTTGGATTCATGAGCTTATTATCAGAGATTAGCTCTATCTTAATAGCATAATTTTAACCAACCTCTTGAATTTGACAACATACCACAACCTTCTATAGAATATCCTTCACATCCCAATCAAATCCTTCGGTGATTTTGAAATCCTTCTTCGAAAACAAAGATCAAAACTTTAAGAGTGCATCTCTTAAACAAATTTCTAATTATTGATTCAACTTCCCCAACAGTATTCTGACATCCTTCATCATTGGAAGCCACAATAAAAAATTAGGAACATCTTAGATCATATCATAAGATTCCACATCTTATCAGATCAAGATCTCATCATCATCGCACTTGTCAAAACTAGGATCTAAGTTTAGAAGAATTCTTCAAAATCATATGCCTATCTTCACAATATCTCAATTAAATAAATTCAAGGACGAAATCCAACAAGGTCATACCCAAAACATTCAAGAAGAGGGTGAAAGTAGTAATCCTCTTTAGATTATGAGTCATAATCCACTTTTTGACAAAGATATGGATAATAGAGAAGAAAATCCTTTCCATCAATACAAAGACACAAAAAAAACACATATAGATAGTGATGAGGAACAAGATGAGGAACATCTTAGAGAGGCTGAGCAAGATCCAAAATTTCACAAAGCCATAGAAAAGATCTTGTAGCGAGATAAAGAAAAATATTTTTGCTATCTAGCCGAACAAGGGACTAAATTGCCTCATGACTTTAATACTGAGAATTTGAAAAAAAAACCTGAAGAGACACCCCTATATGATCTTAGTGCTTTGACTCAACAAATCAAGGCACTTCAAGGACAAGTTAAGGAGTTACAAGGGGGAACAAACACAAAGAAATATACTCTGGAGGACATTTGTCCTTATCCTTTCGATCGAAGTCTTAACATGATTACTTTTCCCAAACATTGTGAAATGCCAAAATTTGATCGCTATAATGGGAAATCAGATCCAATCGATCATGTTAGAGACTTCCAAAACATTACATTGGAATTCACTCACGAAGACACTTACTTGATGTGATTGTTTCCTAGGAGTCTTGGAGTTCACTCTATGGAATGGCTATCAAAGATTACACCTCCCATTAGGACATTTGAAGAATTAATCAACCTATTCATATCACAATATGCCTACAACATACAACACCAGATCACCATGATAGATCTCTGCAAAGTTGCACAAAAACCTGGAAAATCTTTCATTACATTTCTTCAGAGATGGAGAAGAATGTTCGCTAGATATCCACGTCCTGTTCCTGAAAAGGAAAAGATGGTTACCTTCATTAACAGTTTAAATTCAGAAATGAGCTATCATTTGAACTTACATTGTCCTCCTTCTTTTGAGAAAATGATTGAAGATGCTATAACCATTGAAGGTGCATTGGTCAAAAGAGGAACAATAAAACTTGACAAAGACAATCCTAGCTCATACAATCATCACAATAATCAGGACAAATATAAATTTTGGACTTGCAACAAGAATGTGGTGAATGATGGTGTTGTTGATGCGAATCAGGTTTCAACCAAGCCATTTGTCCTTAGTACTCCAAGCACTCACAACAACAATGTCAAATCGATTGCAAATCATGGAAACAATCCTCCCCCTCCAAGGAATAATATAAATCAACACTCTACTCCCAATCAAGGGACTTCCAACAACCAAGGTTACCGAGGAACCAATAACAATCACAATAGGGAACACCTCAAATACAAATTCACAATGATTCTCATTCTTCTCGAATAGAAGAACTTACACTTCAGTGGGTCAATCTTTAGAATCCGCATTCAAAGAGTTGATGGCCAAAAATGTCATTTCTTTGCCGCCTCAATGAAACTATAAACCCAGTGTAAATCCTCCATCATGGAACAAGGCATACTATTGTGATTATCATCGGTACAAAGGTCATCACACAAATAACTGTCAAGCCTTGAAGAATACCATTCAAGATCTAATCGACAATGACAGATCATTACAATAGAAGGACATCAACAATCCAATGCAGACCACCAAGCATTTCATAACCCTTTTCCCAACTATCAAAAGGGTGAAGTCTTCTGAAAAAAATGTGAATCATATCAATGATGATCATATAATCAACCATCTCTACACAGATGATGAACGGGTAAATGTCATTAAAATCAACAAGAAGATGGAATATAGAGAATTAAATGCGACAACAAGGGTGCAAGCTAAAGTTGTCTTAAAGGATGCCTCTTCAAAATCCACTAAACCTCCACCTCAACATCAATATTATTTGGTCAACCAACTTCAGAAAACCCCTGCTCAAATTTCTATCTTGAAACTATTGAAGATTTCTCTAGCCCATAAGGAAATTCTAGAAAAGGCCCTCTTAAAAACTAATGTATCCACTGATTTGGATGTGAACCAATTTCAAGCCATGGTAGGACACTTGTCCTCACCCACTTGCCTCTCATTCTCTGAAAAGGATGAAGTTTCCATAACTCATCCCCATAATTCGTCATTGTACTTAGAAGTCATGGTTCACAAGTTTCATATTAGACGAGTTCTAATAGATGGAGGTGATAGTTTGAACATCTGTACCATGAAGTTGGTTAAGGCTTTAGGATTTTCGAAGGACTCCATTGATTTTAGAAGAAAGATTACCATAAAAGCTTATGATGATGAAGAAAGAGCATCCAAGGGTCTAATCATGCTGCCAATCAGAGTGGGCCCTGTTATAAAGAATAGTTTCTGTCAAGTACTAGACTGTGATCTTGCATATAACATCTTGTTGGGTCATCCTTGGATCCACAAAATGTAAGCTGTCCCATCAACCTATCATTAATGTCTTAAGTTTCCTTATGATGGACAAGAAATCACGATACCAGCTGATAATTCCACTATTCAAACTTGTGCCAACATAAAAGCTAGTCAAGATACGTTGGTTCCTAACAATCGAGAAGCTCATGCTAATACTTCTCTAAATATTGACACACAAATCAGTCAATTAACCAATAGTTTTGACAAGAAATTGAAATTCAAGGACCATGGAGTTGGAGAATACTCTGTTTGTCTTGCCAATTTACCTACATCACCTCGATCACATGGACAACTGTCTATCATGGAACATCAAATATTAACAACATCAACATCAAAGCAACCACCAACAGAGCCAATCACAAAGTTTAATGGACAATTCATCAAAGAAAAATTCCCCATGGAGGATCTAGAGGATACATAAATTCTAAACTGGCTCTATAAAGATGAAGATGAAGCAGCCTTTAATGTCAAATTACCTACAGACAAATATGGAAAAGGGTATTCAATCATGCAGAAGATGGGCTATGATAAAGGTCCTATCGAAAAAAGGAAGGAAGGAGTAGTTGAACCTATTCACCTCCGTAGACTCGCTGCAAAAGAGAAAACTGGATTGGGCTATGATACTCACTCCAAAGAAAGCACATCTAAACAATTGCATGGCACTTTCTTTGCATTACAAGAAGGCTCAGATTCATGAGAAGCATGTTTGGCAACAGTTCAAAACTTCGTGGATAACAATTCTAACACAGACTCTGCTGAATATGAATGGGACACCATTTACAATGATGAGTTTTGGAGGGATAAAGAGGTTGATGTAATACACTAGTATGCCCCAACTCTAATTGAAGGTCAAGGTTCAGAGACCCAAAAACGTGAATTCAAACTACAAAGTCACCATGATTCTAGTGATGCTAAGTCGAATCTAAACGAACAAGACTATCATGAGGACAGTATCATCATTGATCCACCTCATACCTCAGATCCTACGAACCACTCCATTATGACCATAACCATAGCCGATTTCACACAACTTGATGATCCACTATATTTGATTCATCCTGATCTCATTGATTGGGATTCAACTGAACCTATCGATATACCTATATTTCCAAGTGACAAAGCTATCATAAACTTCCTTTCTGTAGATGATACAAATGATTGTTCCACCAGCAATTTTTGAGAGAGTTTTTGATTAGGAGAGTGTCAAGTCTCCTAGCTACAAAAGTAAAAACAAAAAATAAAGATCTAATGGTGAAAACTAGAATCTAGCAGTATTAGATCAAACAAAAGATAAAATAAAGAGTGTATCGGATGGTGAAAACCTCTTTGAGGCACCAAATGATGGGAATCTTGACACTCTCTCGGAGCATTATCATGAGCGATCACCTATTTTGATTGAGCCTACAAATGTTGTCAATCTTGAGACTTTTGACAAACCAAGAATTTTACAATTAGCTGCATTAATGACAGAGAAAGAAATACCAAAGTTCGTGGAATTCTTGAAAGCAAATCAAGTCAATTTTGCGTCGTCTTACGCTAACATGCCTAGTCTTGATCCTGATCTTATCATGCATCACTTATCTATCAAACTAGGGGCAAAGCTGGTGAAACAAAAACTCTGAAAGATGTACCCTAATGTTGCATTATTGGTTAAAGAAGAACTGAGAAAACTCCTTGATGTGGGCTTCATAAGACCAATTGACTATGCAGAGTGGATCTCCAACATTGTTCCTGTATCCAAGCCAGATAAAACTATGAGAATATGCACAGATTTCAAAGATCTTAATAAAGAATGTCCTAAGGATGACTTCCCACTGCCAAACATCGACACTATAGTTGATCTGACAGCTGGCCACGCCATGTATTCATTAATGGATATTTTTTTGACTACAACCAAATCAAGATTGCACCTGAATACTAGGAGAAAACAACTTTCACATGTCCATGGGGAACTTATTGTTGGAATGTCATGCCTTTTGGTCTAAAGAATGCTGGGGCTACTTACCAAAGAGCCATGGCTACAATCTTTCATGACATGATGCATATCTTCATGGAAGATTATGTAGATGACATATTGGAAAAATCATACACCAGAGAAGGACATCTTGAAATATTGTCCAAAATATTTGCAAGATTAGAGAAATTCAAAGTTCGCCTCGACCCCAAGAAATGTGTTTTTGGGGTCAAATTTGGAAAACTCTTGGGGTACATTATTTCAAAAAAAGGCATTGAAGTAGATCCCGTGAAAGTATAGGCAATTATGGAAATGCCTCCACCAAGGAACATCAATCAGTTGAGATCACTACTAAGACGACTGCAGTCTATACAAAGGTTCATTACACAATTGGCTGACAAAAGTTTACCTTTCACGCATCTACTACATAAGAATGCTCCTTTCAAGCGGGATGAAAAATGTGAATTGGATTTTCAACAAATAAAATAGTATTTAATGACTCCACCAGTTCTCATACCACCAAGTCCAAACAAACCACTAATATTATACATTGCTGCAACAGAGACATCTCTGGGGTCACTGCTAGCACAAGAAGACTCTATAGGAAAATAACGTGCAATCTACTACATCAACAAAACACTAACAAATCATGAGCTCAAGTACACTTCTATCGAGAAGGCTTGTCTAGTAGTCTTTGCTTCATAGAAATTTTGGCATTACATGTTAACTCATACAATCAATTTGGTTTCAAAGATTGATCCACTCAAGTATTTGTTAAGAAAAGCATCATTGACAGAAAGGTTAGCCAAGTGGGTAATGATTCTGAGTGAGTTTGACATACATTATGTGGATCGTAAGGCAATCAAAGGACAGGTTATTGCTGATCAACTAGCTGAAGCACCATTACAAGAAGACCATCCCCTGCACATTGAATTTCTAGATGCTGATGTCTTTACTGCAAAATATAAACAACCATGGTCCTTATATTTTGATTGTTCTTTCACTCAACATGGATCAGGGTCAGGCATACTTTTTGTCACCCTTCAAGGACACACCATTCCTCGATTATATAGGCTGATGTTTCCATGCACCAACAACATAGCCGAATATGAAGTGTTAATCATCGGACTTAATAGCATTGGAATGGAGAATTATAGAATTACAGGTGTATGGTGACTCACAACTTGTCATTTATCAAATCAATGATGATTATCAGACCAAAGATGGCAAACTATTACCATATAAAAATATGGTTGATGACTTCAAGAATAATTTATGGACATCAAATTCACACAAATTCCAAGCTTGATAACAAAGCAGCTGATGCCATGGCTACGATCGCATCATTATTACAACTCCCAGAAACTTAGACTCACTATGAATTTATGGTGGAACAATCATTTATGCCTGCTTATGATACCCTTGAAAGCCAAATCATTTTCCACTTGGTAGGATCTGATTCACCTTGGTACAGAAAAATTTATGCCTACCTCAAAGATGATATCTTACCACCTGATTTATCCCGTAACCAAAAATGCAATTTTATCTACCAATCTGCTCGCTACACTCTTATCACTGACACCCTTTATCACCGTGGTCTTGATGGTACTCTACTTCAATGTCTTGAACGTGAGGAATCTGACAAAGCTTTATAAGAAGTTCATGGTGGCATCTATGGTACTCATTTGAGTGCACTGACCTTATCCAAGAAATTGATTAGAATGGGTTACTACTGGCCTACAATGGAGAGGGAATCATTCACTTTTGTGAAAACATGCTCAAAATGTCAGATTCATGGGAATATCATTCATGCTCCTGCACAGGAACTTCAACCATTCATGCCAACCTGGCCATTTTCTCAATGGGGGTTAGATCTAGTGGGCAAGATTCATCCTTTTCATCGAACGGACATAAGTTCATCATCACAGCTACAGAGTATTTTACCAAGTGGATTGAGGTAGTACCTCTTACTAAAGTTACCAACAAACAAATATCATCATTCATACTCAACTATATTATTTGTCGGTATGGCATTTCAAACTCCATTATTACCGATAATTGACGTCCTTTCAAAAATTAGGATGTTGATGAACTTTGTGAGAGATTTCTCATTCAGCATAGATATTCAACACCTTACTATCCACAAGGGAATGGCCAAGGAAAGGCCTCAAATAAAACAATATTAAATTTTTTGAAGAAGACTATGAATGATTCAGGAAAAGATTGGCATGTTCAACTCAATCCCGCTCTATGGGCCTATAGAACCAGTATCTGTACGCCAACAGGAGCAACACTATTTGCTCTTGTCTATGGAGCAGAAGGCATACTACCTTTAGAATTGAGATTCCCTCACTTAGAGTATCATTGAAAGGTCTTACCACGGATGATGAATACAAAGTTTCCTGACTCCAAGAAGTGGAACTCCTAGATGAGAAGAGACAAAGAGCAGTTGATCATTTAAAAGCATATTAACAGATAATGTCTCACAGCTATAATCATAAAGTAAAGCCATGCACCTTTCAAGTGGGTGATCTTGTTCTGAAAGAAAACCCACGCAATCAGCAAGTCAGAGAGAAGAAAGGAAAGTTTGAACCAAATTGGCTAGGTCCTTATGTGGTTATCACAGTCTATGGTTCAGGAGCCTACAAGCTATCAATGCCAGAAGGGGACCTGTTTGACAAACCTATCAACAACATGCACCTGAAAAAGTATTATGTCTAAAGTGGTTATCATCATCAGAAAAAGTCTTGAAAAAAAAAAATCAGAAAAAAGTCTTGAAGAAATACAAAAAAATTAGAAAAAGTCCTGAAGAAATACAAAAAAAATTAGAAAAAGTCCTGAAGA
>VDFB02032787.1:0-10689 GCA_007258455.2 Sequoia sempervirens
ATGAGCCATATTAGGGTGGGTCTTTGAGACTTCCTGTATGATTATAGGTGCACTTTGAGTCTTTGTATTTTAGTCATCACAACTTGCTGTTAGTCTTTTTTCATTTTTCTACTTTTTGTTTTCCTTAGGATAGATAGCTTTAGTTTAGATTTCTTTTCCTTTCTTTTGGTTTTCTTTTCTTTTGGTTAGTTTAGGTTTGCTTTTGGTTTTGGTTTGGTTGTTGCTTTGCTTCTTTGGCTTGGGTTTCTTTGTTTTCTGGCTGGGAAAGTGCCTTTCTTGCACAATAATTATTCATTATCTGGGACTATTTTGGGTATTTCTTTTACAAACTGTAATCATTTTTTTGGATGGGATGGTGGAAGTCCTCTATTCAGTGTCACATGTGCTAAACATATAAATTGGATAATTCATTAGATTGAGTTAGTTCCTGAATGTGCTCAAATCTTATATTTTACACACATCTTAAGAATCCCAAGGTTGCTAGGTTCCTTGTAAGGTTGCGTTAAGTGAAAAATATTATTTCTGCTTCAGTGCCACTGTGATTCTTAGCCCAAAGTGTGAGCTTCATTGCTTACAGGTTGAAAAGTAAAGAATGAAAAGAGAAAATAAAAAAAAAAAAAAGAAAAAGAAAATAAAATATTGAAAATCAAACGAAAATTCAACTTTTCAAGAGGATCCGAACATCTCTACTGGGGCTATGGACACATGGCTAGTAGTAGAGCTATGTTCGGGAGAATCACAATGATAACCTCGTCGGGGCTATGGATGCTTGATTGGTAGCGAAGCTCTATCCAGGTTTCTTTTGGAGTTAGAATTTTTTTACATAGCTTAACATGACTAAGCATGGCTTCCTGCAGTAGCTTAGGGAGGGAAATTTATACACTTGCACACACTTGGATTTTCAACATAGGAAGAACTAGCTTGTTAATTGGTTTTGAGACTTTGGTTTATTGGTTGACCTGATGTGAGGATCAAAACCAGAGATTCTGGGTTCTTGATTCCAATTTTTCATTGAAATGCTCTAGATCATTTCCCCAACAGAGTCGCCATTTTTTGTGTAATTTTTGCACACACCCCACTAGAGGCAGTGACCCTTTTTTTCTTTGTGCATCTCCACATCTAGGCTTGGCCAAATTTTAAGTTTTTCTCTTCTTGGGAGGCTATTTTTAAATTTAGTCCAAACTTGATTATATGAGGGCAATATTTTGAGGCATCTTAAGGTTTTGGGAGAAATCCACCTATCATTGATTTTGAAAATGGGGATTTTGAAGTGAATTTTCAACGTTATATGTAAATATTTTTTGCACCCATGGATAGAGGAGGATGAAAAATTAGGTGGGGTTGCTTTTTATTTTTTTTGAAAATTCCTTCTAGGAAAAAAGTGATGGGGTTTAAGAGATTTTGACTTGTCATGGATTTCGAAAAATCCTTGCCCTAGTGGACTTTCCCTAAAAAAATCACATTTCAAAAATTCCTTGTCCTTAGGGATTCCCCTAAAATCAATTTTGAAGTGAATTTTCAATATAATTTGTAAGTCTATTTTGCACCCATGGATAGAGGACAAAAGATTAGGCTGGGTTACTTTTTAAATTTTTTGAAAATTCTTTCTAGAAAAAAGTTATGGGGTTTAGGAGATTTTGACCTATCACGATTTCAAAAAATCCTTGCCTTGGTGGATTTTCCCTAAAAAAAATCACACTTCAAAAAATCCTTGTCCTTAGGGATTCCCCTAAAACCAAATTTGAAGTGAATTTTCAATGTTATATGTAAATATTTTTTGCACCCACGGATAAAGGATGAAAAATTAGGGTAGGTTGCTTTTTGAATTTTTTGAAAATTTCCCTCTAGAAAAAAAGTTATGGGGTTTGGGAGATTTTGACCTATCATGGATTTCAGAAAGTCCTTGCCCTGACGGATTTTCCCTAAAAAAATCACACATTAGAAAATCCTTGTCCTTAGGGATTCCTCTAAACCAAATTTAAGGTGAATTTTGGATATCATTTGTAAATCTTTCTTGCACCTATGGATGGACAATGAAAAATTAGGCCAGGTTGTTTTTTGAACTTTAAAAAAATTCTTTCTAGAAAAAGAGTTATGGAGTTTGGAGAATTTTGACCTGCCATGGATTTTGGAAAATTCTAGGTCCCTTGGATTTTCCCTGAGGATTAAACATGGGAAAATCAAAGCTACCTTAGATTAAACACGGGAAAATCCAAGCTACCTCAGATTTTCTGGAGAACTAAACTTGGGAAAATCCTAGTCTTAGTGGATTTTCCCAAAATCCACGACAGATCAAAATTCTCAAAATTTCCATACAGAAAAATCCGTGGACCCATCAAAAATCCCAAAAATTTCAAAAATGGAATTTTTCCTAAAATGTATTTTTTCCTTTGAACGTGAAATTTCCAACATGCAATTTTTTCTGAAATTTTAAATGTTCCCTAAAATAAAAATTCTGAAATGGAAAATTTCCAAAAAATAGAAAATTTCCAAAAATGGAAAGTTTTCTTAAAAGGCCAAAATTTTATTCAAGTTCAATTTGGATATTTTATGGATGAGATTTTTTGAACATGTGAGCTACTAATGATGATATCTATTTTTCAGGTTTAAATAAATCAAAAGGGGGACTTTCATATGGATTTGTGCCAAGAGGGAAATCTAGAAGAATTCAACTCAAATATTAAATGTGGGGCCTGCATGAGAATTCGTGCCACAACCTGTCTACAACTGGAGGATATGTTTCAAACAAAGGAAGACATGTGATGCTACTTTATTTCTCCAATCAATAATTTTATCAATATCAAGGTGGCAAGATGTTGATTTCTTATTGCTCCTGGTTGTAACAAAATGTATGTAATTGGATAATGATGTATCACATGTACCAAACTTGATGTAATTGTTGGATGCTTCTAGAAGTGTAATCTATGCCATTGGATTGATTTAATACTGGCCATTGAAATTATAATGTAAAATCTATAAAAGGTCAGTGCCTTCTCATTTGTAAAGGGTTAGATTTTAGAGGTTAGAAGGCCAAAATTGACAAGTAGATTTCAAAAATTAGCTGTAGGAGAGGAGAGAGCAAGAAAACTGTTATGTAAATTTTGGAGAAGTTAATGCAATTGGGTCATTGTTTGGTGAACTTTGTATTGATCTTCAATAGTTTATGGTTTCTCATTCTTGATTATCAATGTCGATGTTAGATTTCAGCTCTTTTACAATGATAGTCAAATGTGAAATGATCCTTGAACAATCTCGGTCCATACTTCTTTGGCAATTTGTTGATTGTAGGTTGTTGTGTAAAGTTAGTTTAGGCCTCTATTTTATGCTAATTTTCAATCATGAATGCTTGTTTACAATGTGCCACCTATTGGGTATTTAATGAATTGATCATAGTCCTAAAATATTCAGCTTCCTTAGAAGATCGTGACCATTTCTATGTAGTTGTAGCTTCCTTGATTAAGTAGAGATTGGTTTTATTGGGGATCTATCCTTTTGCGGCATTCATCATTGTTGTGACTGACCTTAGGAGTTAGTTTTAGAATCTCTCTTAAACCCTTATCTCTTTTTATATTTCTTTGAATCTAGGTTAGTATTAGGATCAAAAGCATCACCATATTGTTACATCTGATGAAAATATACTTCCAACATTATTCATTTGTAAGGGCCCTTGTGATTACCAACATTTTCACATTTATCATTGAGTTGTTTATGCATTGTCAAGACTTGAAATTAGAGACTTTGGGGTTATCTCTTGAGGCTTGCTTATAGAGATTTACCTTTCAAGAGAGATAGGAGGATATTATATTCTGTCTAAGTTGTTGTACAAAAACACCATCAACAGGTTCATAAATTAGCACTAAAGATGATGGGGTTTCCTGATATATGATAATAACTAGTTAGTGAGCATCCATCACACGTGCTATAAACCCCATAAGGTTACATTCAAGTATTATAACAAACTATGACCATTTAATTAGCACTCTTGAAGATATGTGTAATATAGGTACTTTTATTCCAGTCTATAAGCCATATTACTAATTTTTTTCTCATATGCTTTTAGATTGCATTTATAATACATAACAATACCATACTGTACATAATTTCAAATCTAATATTAACAAATTATTAACATTCATCTCTTATTGCTGAATTTAACATATTCATTCTCTAGTCATTCATTTGTTTCTCTTTCTTTTCACTCTTAAAAAATGTTTTAACAATGTTGGAAACAAGAATAGAAATAGTTTAGAAACATATGAAAAATGCTTGTTATTTCTACTTTGAATTGTTACCAACTGTTCCTTACAAACTCTAGCTTCCAAACTCTAACCTCAATTTCCTACTGAATTTCCTTCTTGCTTTGAAGAACGATCTTCAGACCTCTAAAAATGTTGTTCCAAAGTAAACTATACTGATTTCAAACTTAATAAATTTGAGAGTAATTTTTACACAATATCTATGCCTAAATTCCTTCTTGGTAACCAACCCTTTTACAATGCAAAACTCTTGTATTAATAGAAAAGAGATTTAACTACCACGCTTTCCACTATTATAAATTAATGACCCTTCAGTAATGCAGTATTAAACTTTGATAAATCAATAACTATCTTCTAATAACTGGCCATAATGCAAAACAGTTTGAGAACATTAAAAGTTTAGGTTGAATTGAATTTATGGCTACTTCTCCATGCTGAGACAATTGAAAATTAAAGTAGAAAATAAACTTTCACTTTCTGCTCCAAAACCCACATTGAAATTTTTTTCCTATCGACTCATATTGAGTCCTTTAAATAGCAATTTTTTTCCACTAAGTGGATAGAAGATAGCATTATTTGATCAACTAAAATGTCCCCTCAAGTAGGCATTTAAAACTTCCTTCAAATATGACTTAATTTTGTTGTTATATACACTTCATTTACTGACTGGATGGTCCTCAACTTCTATGATGGTTGGCCCTTGAAGGTTCATCCCCAACCTCAGGTGTACACCATCAATCTCTAATGCATTGACAGGATAAATTGGGAACCCTGCCACTTCATTATTATAGACTGGTTGAGCCACCTTATTGTTTGGATTAGGTGTTGGTTGTGTGGGCATGGGTGTTGCTTTTGGTGGTTGGGTTGAACTAGAGGGTTGATTAGATGATGGGACAGGTGGCAAGAGTTGTTGGGATTTTTGATATGGGTTTATTGTTGGAGGTGGTGGATACAAAGGGAATGACCGATATTGTGGCTAAGGTGGTGGTGGTGCTCACCATGCTTGCCATGATTGTGGAGTAGGCAGATATTGTTGTGACCACTGGGGGTAGTATGGAGGTTGTTTCCAACCTTCATACCATCCAGGTTGGTTTGGGGCTGAATTTTTGAAAAGGACTTTGGGTGTAGCTTGGTTTGTTTTTCTTTTTATTACAGCACTTCATCTTGGTGCACTTAATTTTTCCCTTTCTCTTTTGAGTTCTTTCTCTACTTTTTTCCTCCAAGCCAATCAAATCCCCTTCACTATACTTTTTCCTCCGATTATCAATTCAAAAATGGAAATACATTATTCTTTTTGCAAGCATGTTACTCGACATTTCCATTATGGTATTATTGCCTTGCGCTAGCCACTATCTTGTTTGAATATGTCCATTAAGCTTGTGGTAGACCATGTCCTTCATGGGATTCCTTCATAATCTTTTTTTTAAATTTCAAAATAGTCTGATTTGGGAAATCATCGGTTATCGAATTAAATTTCAATAAGAATATAAATATGTATACGTATATATGTATATGTATATATAATATATATATTTATATTTATATGTATTTATATGACTTCATTCATATTTACTATGTTTGTTCTTTATTTCAAGTATATATATATATATATATATATGTATGTTTTTGCATTTATTTACATACATGTATATATATATATATATTTACATACATGTATATATATATATTCATGTGTAGATTATTTGTTTGAAAGATCTTATAAGTTCCATATGCTATCATTTAATTAAATAAGGAACTTTAATTTCATCTCAAGCATTCATATATATATGAACTAAAAGGGATTTCTTTTTACTTAATTTCACATAATGAAACTCTTATCATTTAATCATTCTTTAAAATACACACTTTCATTTTCTTCAAAACACAGGGTTTAGGTAGATAATTTAATCTACAATCCATTCATTTTCAATCACTAAAATAATTCAAGTCATGAAATTATGTTCTTCTATACATACAAAATAGTTCAAATGAAAGCCATAATTCCATTTGTGGTGTGTGCACCCAGATTCGAACTGGCTTACCATTCGATCCAAATAAACAATCCTACTTCAACCGTGCTCTTGTCCTTCAACCTATCACCCTACAACTGCACACACTTGCACTTGCAAATTTATCAATAACGTTCAATTCTTGATAACATATAAGATAATTTCAAAATTTTGCATAGTCAACATTAATCAACTTCTTTCAATATATTTTTGAAAATTCCAAAATTTCCATTTAATATATATTAAATTTCTTCAATAATTCAATTTACCATATTATAATAAATGTGCATTAAAATTGGGTTATGAAACTTAGCTAAGATGTCATCAACATAATCTTCTAGAATTTTGTGAATGAAGTCATGAAAGATAAGCGTCATCACTCGTTGGTAAGTTTCTCCTCCATTATTTAACCCAAATGCCATGACCACATAATAGAAAGTACCCCAAGGGGTGGTGAAGGCTATTTTATACTAATCTTTTGGGTTAATATGAATCTAATTGTATCTTGAGAACCTATCCATCAAAGACAACAAGGCATGGCCTGCAGTCAAGTCTACAATCATATCAATATTAGGAAATGGAAAATCATCCTTAAGAGAAGCCTTGATGAGATCACGAAAGTCAATACAAATGTGAATATGACCATCAGGACTGTTGATAGTGATGATATTCGATATCTAAGGTGAATAGTTAATAGGACGGATAAAGCCAACTTTTAAGAGCTTCTCTATCTTAGTCTTGACTAATAAAGAAACCTTGGGATTTCTCTTTTGGATCTTTTGTTTGATAGGGTTAGCATTGGGACATAGAATTCAATACTGAGAACCACCATGGACTCATCAATACAAGGCATTTCCTCATATGACTAACCAAAGATATCATGATGAGAATGTAACAAATCATAATGTTATTTATATTTTCTTAAAGAAAGGCACTTTTCAATCTTAACTACCTTCTCAAAAGACTTAGGATCCATGATGAAATCGATAGTGTCTCCTTTCAAGAGAGTACTACAATCTTCAAGGTGGGAAATAGGAACATAATCTTCAACATTAGATAAAGGAGCCTTCTCATCAATAATCATAACAGATTCTCTAAAGTACACTTACTCATGCAAGTAATACATGAATCACCGTTTATGGTGATAAGAAGGTAAGTGAGAGTAGAAACCTAAGAATTATTCTAGTGATTCCTTTGAGGAGAAAACATCTAGAGGAACTTCGTTATATTCTGCTTTACTTTCAATCAATTCAGGATGAAATAGATTGAGAGGTTTTATAGAAATCATGTTGATACTCCACCATGGTTTCTGTCTAGATTGTTCATGAGAGCAGGGTATGTGCATGATCATCATGGAAAAAACAGGTCCTTAAGTGACAAAAAAAAAAGAAAAATCAAAGTTAGGCAACTTGATGTAAAAATTTGAATAATTTATCTATATTATTTCAAAAATATGTAAGAGTATAATCTATAGAAAATTGAATGTAGTTTCTAAACTATTAGGTTTTATTTTATTTTTTTTTAAAATCTATTTGGAGAAAATTTGAAATTTCAATGTAGTGGGTTTGGAACAGGATTTGGCAGGCATTGAGGGTGGTCGGTGGAAGAAAGAGGTTGGCCGGTTTCAAATCAACAATACCCGATATGATACGCATAATTTTATAGTACAATAAATAGTGTAAAATTATGATTTTCATAAAAGCTTTATAGAATATAAAAACTTCATTATGTCTAATACTTGGTCAAACTTCATGAAATTCAGTCTTTTTTTAATCATATAATTATGTGAAGCATACGAATGTGACATGTTTCAAATTAAAAAAATGTGATACTCATTGAAAGCTATAGATTTTTTCAATTAACCCTGTCCCGAGTTAAATGCGTATTCATCATCGTCTATTATATCGCATTCAAAGTAAAACATAATATTTACATTGATGGAAGGTTGAGAATCTCCTTTAAAAACTCTTTTCATTTCATTAATTTCAGGTAAGAAAAAGTCATCTTCACATACCCTCGCATACCATCACCAGCGGCTATAAGTCCACACTTTATACCCAAGCTAAAATCCAAGTTACACTTAAAATGTATAGACTCTATAGGGACTTGAATGCGTTGTTCATTATGCCCACAACCCTTACATCCATAACCAAATTTAGAAAGAAGTTTGAAGACAAGGCTGTAACGTATTTTAGAAATCCTTAGAATATAGAGAGTATTGTTATAGCAATGAGGATCATACTCCTCTATAGGATCATATACCTTCTTCTTGATGGGACTACAAACATTAGCCCCTTTAATACGAGCATGATTATCTTCCTCAGTAGGGGCACAATCATTCTCCTTGATAGGATCTTGATTGTTTTCCCTAGTGGGAGGACAACTAATTTTTTTGACAAAGGTATATGAAACTATTGGAATATCAAGATGGATAGGTTCAACTTTGTACTCTCTAAAGAAAAACTTAAAAAAGTATAAGGACCCTCAATCCTCACCAAGGCATGTGTTTCATTCAGATGAAGAAGTAGAAGGTGAAGCCTTAGGATTCTCTATTTTGGGGCGATTTTCTTTAGGGACATTTTCCTTAGGAGTAGCCTTCAAAGAAAGCACTATCGAAGAGGGTGTCAATGCATTAGAAGATAATGAAGGAATACAATTATTAAGAATAGAAGCAATTGAGGCCTGGCCAAAATATACCATTTCACAAAGGTGTATAGCATCAAGGTCAACCATGATTGTAATTACTTCATTATTAGTGACAAATTTTACGCAGCGATGCAAAGTAGAAGTCATGCCCCCCAAAGCATGAATCCAAGGTATTCCTAAGAGAATGTTGTAAGGTAAAGGACCTAACATAATATAAGGTAGGGTAGGTATGGTAGCGGGTCCCAACCTCAAAGGAAAAATTATCATGCCTAGGACTTGATGACTAGTGTTTCAGATCCATGAACATGTACAAAGAAGAAGCAATAAGAGAAGAAGAATTGATGTTAATATTAGGTAATAGATCAATGATACATACGTTGAGAGTTAAACTGGTATCAATGAGAGTATGCCTAATGCTAATGTTATTAATATTAATTATAATCATTAAAGGACCCACTTGCTTTTTTACTTTTGGAGGTAGGAGTTCCTACAAATAGAACATGATATTTGGCGAATCCGCACAAATATGTGTCATCAACACATTAACATCCGTCGACCTAGCAGAAGAAGAAAAGAGTATATTTTGTAAAGCTTCTTGAAGCATTCCTTGATAAGCTGAAGCAGATTGAAGAAAATCCCATAGTGAGATCTTGGTAGGAGTAACACAAAGTTTCTCGAGAAAATCATAATAATTAGGTGCTTTAGCTGTAGGTTTAGGTGCTAGAGGAAGATTTGGTTGAGAAGGTGGTAAAGGAGTAGGAACAAAAGCATGTAATTGATTTACATTTTTTTGATTCCTTATAGAGTTGTATGTATGAGCTACCTCATTGTAAGAGGGAGTTATAGATTTCAAGAATCTTGTGTAAAGGTCTAGTTAGTCAATAATGACTGGGACCCCAAAAATAGAATGAATTTTTTAGTAGATTGGCTAGCTCGCGTCACATAAATGATGGGTCTCTTAGGCCTTTGAGGAGCTATAGAGATTACAACTACATTCACAAAATCTTTGACTTATGTTCAGATGAGGTAGATAGTTGTGATCTGAAGAAGTTTGTTTGGGACATCTAAAGATAGGAGAGGATACCTCTAAGAAATCATCTAGGGCATCATCTAACATAAAAAAACCTTCCTTACAAAAAGCATCATCAAAAGTGTTAATTTTGAAGAAAAAAATTCAACATGATTTGATTCATGTCAGGTTCACCAAAATGTGAAGGAGGGGATTCACTACTCCAAAATCCCAAGATATACATGGTCTAAAGGGAGAAAATAGCCCTTGGTCACCTCAATGAAAAAATCTTAAGTGATTGAGGTACAAAATGAAAGAGATTGCAAGAACACACATAAAAGAGAGTTTCTGATACATTTTTGGATGGACTTTAGGGACCAAAAGAGTAGATTATATGAGGCTCTGGAATAAGCCAACAAGCTCTCAAACAAAGGATGTTAGTGCAAGACTCAAATGACAATGTGTCATGCTATCGTCTCAAGGATGTTCTGACATCTCATATGGAAAAAGAGTTAAACTTGTAAACAAAAACTCATAGGATCTACCATTAACCTAGAATCCAAAGACATAATTCAATTAAGTTGAAAGAAAACCAAATAGATTGAAATGAAAAAAAGGGTAAGATATCAACTCATAGAAGGTCCTGTGCTACAAAGCCTCTAGCAAAGCTTCACATGAAAAACTTGCACACAAAGAGAGTGAGGAACATCATTGAGGGTGTTTCAGGGATTTCCTCAGTCAAAACCTATTTTGGTGTTTCCATCTCCAT
>VDFB02032788.1:0-20365 GCA_007258455.2 Sequoia sempervirens
GGTAGTATATTAAGAAGAGAGGTCACAGTCCTCAAACGAAGATGTCAAAGACCCTAGTGCCAAGTAAATAGTAGATTCCTCTAACCAAGAACTTGCAAAAGAGTTGTCCAAACAACTCAAAGACATCGGAGAGGAAGTTGAAAGGCAGTCTTCCAAGGAAAAGAAAGAAATGGATGAAGACATGGAGGTATCTATAGAGCCTCTAGCAAAGGGACAAGATGAAGGTCCTCGATCAAGCAGAAGAAGTACCTCCCAAGAGGGAAGAGGAGAAGAAAGAAGATGAAGCTGAAGAAGAAGATAAGCCTAAAGAAGATGCTGAAATGAGAAGAATCCCTAAGGTAGAGCACCACACAAAACTTAGGCAAGAAGAAGAAAAATCATCTGAAGGGGAAGATAGCTGAAAAGAAAACATAGCTGGAATTGGGTCACAAGAGGAAATACCATATTCATCTAAGACTCAGATGAAGAAGAAAAGGAGAAAATAGAGTAGGAAGCTCCAAACCATGAGGAAAGGGAAGTACAACATGCTCAAAGAGAGGAAGGTGATCATGAATCACCAAAGGAGGGATCTCAGATGCTCAAGTGGTTGGAGAAACAACTATAGAAGAAGACCCCCGCTCTCATGGACCCCAAGGAAAGGCTAGAAGCTATCCTAGTAGGAGCCCAAATAGGGGAAAAGAAAGAAAAGAAGCCAAGGGTCTGATCCCACATCAAGATGGATGCATCAGGATCGAGGATAGTACAAATTTCTACTCATGTAATAGACAAGGGAGAAGGAGTTAGCTATAATATCTCCACCATTAACCTGGGTACAACTATGAGAGAGTAGAAGATTGATCATCTCCAGGGATCAGTTGCCACAGTTGTTCACTAGATGAACAAGGACTAATACTCTAAGGAAGAACTAAAATCACAGGTGGCAGACCTTACCGCTTACATTCAATAGTGGTCCGCTACTGAGGAGCTTCCGACGACTTCATCAGCCCTACCACTACTATTGTCCAAGGATCACATAAGGAAGCTAGAGACAAGAAATAATTGGACCAAAGCTACTGAAGAATGGTTCCAGTGGGTGATCTACAATGGTGACCTAGGCATTGGTCATGCCGTCAGAACAACCAATAGATTTCAGGAAGTGCAAAAGAAGCTAGAAGGAATAAATAAATTTTGTACTGACTTCTCAGAATTATATAGAATTACATATCCTAAGCTCGAGGCTATCCTCAAGATTCTTGAGAAGACTTGGGAGACGGAGTTGAGCTAGGTAAAGGATGATCACTAGCTCGTCGAGATGTGGAAAATGGGCTTAGACCACAGAAGAGAAGTCTTGGAGCGGGTGCTCCATGAAGTGGAGCTTGACCTGGAGTGGGTCAAAGAACACAGGGCATATTGTGAAGAATATTTGAAGCTTATGACGGATTACGACATGCTTGTCCTCAAGCTGGACCCAGGGAAAATAAGGTTGTTTTTTCATAAGAAGATGGAGAATGGGGCTATGGACTCACTAACGCCAAAATTTATGGATTTTTTCCCAAGCCTTCACCCAATCAGAACAAGTAATTAAGAAAACACTGAAGTGTACAAAGAATTGGGAGCTGATCACTAGCAAGTCCAAGAAATTGACCTTCCAAGTGGTCCAATCTGATCCAAGTGGATCCAAGAAACCTAAAAATTTCATAGTCTCATAATCTCACAAAACCAACATCATTGTGTAGAGCTCGCTGACATGGTCCTGACACAACTTGAACAGGCTCAAAAGGAGTTCATATGCAGAAGTTATGTGTAGTCAAAGGTCTGGTCAAACAAGTGAATCAGGCATTCAAAAAGGAAAAAAAACTATCATTTCAAAATGAGACAAAAATGACACCAAGTTGTAGAGCTTGTTGTGCTGATTCTGGAACTATATTCAATTTCAAAAATAGAGTCTGTATGAGCAAAATAGAGTCGGTCAAAGTTTGCAGACAAAAAGAGTTGACCAGTCAAAATGATGACATCATAATGACGTCAACATGGTGATGTGGCAATTGGTGATATGGAAAGGGTATATGAAATGGCATAAATGTGGATTAAACAATATTTGTTAAAGAAAAAAATATATAAACTGGGCACCAACTCTTAAAGTGGGATGCCACCTAAGGAATAGGGGGTATCCCACCTTATATGGGAAGTCTCCCTTGTCTTTAGAGGAAAAACTTAAAAGGAGAGGATGGTTGGATCACCACCCACCATTTTCTCTAAAAGATTTAATTGCTTTTTCAAAGCCTTAATATAAGGCTAAATCCCTTTTTCCTAGAGGCCTAAATTATCCCATATTTTTAGAGGCCTAGAATATTTTCCTTTACATGGAAATATTAGGAATAGTATTCCTAAATTAAGGGGTCAAATAAAACCTTACATAAAATATTCCCTAAATAATAGAGAATAAATCCATTCATAACCGTTCAAATGGAAAGAGAATTATTTTGAGGGGATATTATCCTTCCAAAAATTATTAAAGGAGGATATTATTGATTTTTTTTCTTGTAATAGGAGATATGGGTATATTTGCAAATAATATGGTTTTAGCCCATATTAGCAAATAAATTTGTATAAAAAGGGGGAGAGTTTTGGCTTGAAAATAAGCAAGTCTACTTGGAGAAATAATTCCTATGTGAGAGTTGAATTCTTTTTTAGAGGAAGAATTGCAAGGTGTTGTTATACACCAAAATTGTAAAAGTGAGAGAGATTGTGAGGAATTTTGTGCAGGTTTTTGAAGCTTGAATATTGTAAGAAGGCATCTTCAGGTACTTGGCGATATTAGTAAAAGCGGTCCAACATTGAGAAGCAGACCCAGAGACGTAGTCCTGATTGGACGAACTACGTTATCAACTTGCGTCTGATTCTTCTATCTTCTGTCTTATTATTCTTCTATCTCCTATCTTACATTCTCTCTAATTTATTTCCAGTATTTTCAATTTGGCATTTAAGTTCTAATTACAACATTTTAGTAATTAGTTAATTTCACTGAGTTCTGTAAAGGATTAAGTGAGCTTAGTCTGTAATTTCAACAGTTAAACAATGTAATCACACAATTTTGTTTGGATCGGGGAAAAATTGTAATTAGGATTAATTTGCAAGTTATTTTGTAAACCTCTAATTACGGATGAAATTGGTATCAGAGCCCATTTTGTAGGAAATTGCATAAGTGAATGCTAACTAGGTTGAAGTTGAAGCAAGGAGAAGGTGCACTTATAGAATTCAATCCTGAGATCGAGAAACGAAAGCCATAAAAAATGTCAGAAATGGTAACTGAATATAAAGCTCCAGAGCTTGATGAGAAAGCTTTCTAGAAAGCATTTCTTGAAATGAAGTCAATGGTGGAAGTTCTTTTCCAAGAGAGGTAAGAACAAAAGAAGAAAAAGGAAAGCAAGGCTAGAAAGAACGAGGAAGCTGAATCCTCACTAAAAGAAGACAAAGGTAAAGGAGTAGGAGGTGGTAGTGACCCTCTTGAACTTCCATCCCCATCTTCCTCATCTTCTTCTTTTTCATCTTCTTCTTTGTCTAACTCTTCCAAAAAGAAACAACCTGTGAAATTTGAAGTTAATTCACCTTTGTTGAAACTTGATGTTAAATTTGATTTGCCAATCTATAATGGAGAACTAGATGAAGAAAAACTTGATAATTGGATAAAACAAATTGAAGTTTATTGTAGAGTTCAGAAGTTTACTAAGGATTCTCAAAAAATCCAATTAGCTACTCTTCGCCTAGGAGGCACAGCTTTAATTTGGTGGGAGAGTAGAACACAGGAGGATCTAAGTCGTTATGGAAAAATTATTTCTTCTTGGTTTGAGTTTATAGCTGCATTAAAGAAATAGTTTTATCCATTAGCGCATATGCAAAAAGCAATGATGAATTGGCAATCATTAAAGCAAGAGAAAGGACAAGGTGTGCAAGAATATACACAGGAGTTTAGTAAGAGGGCTTTAATGTTGGGCATTCCTTTATACACGAAAGAAACTTTGTTAAAGTATATAGGTGGATTACGTGAGAATTTGAAACATAGTATACTTATGATTAATCCAACTAACATTGATGAAGTTAGTGTGCAAACTATCCATTTGGAAACAAGCTCAAGGAATAGCCATGACAATCTGTTGTTGGACTCCAGTAAGCAGAAAAATAGCAAGAAATGGAAGGAGAAATCACAACAAACCGCTACTATAAAGAAAGAGGACGAGAAGCCTTATTGCTCACACTACAAGAAGCAAGGGCACAAAGATGCGAAGTGTTGGAAATTACATCCTGATGAGAAGCCTAAGTGGTTGAAGGATCGAAAGGGTAAGTAGAAGTCCATAGCTGTTGTGCAAGACCTTGGTATGGAATCTAGTGATGAATCAAATATTTCAATTGTGGGTTTGAAAGGTAAAGCTTTTGTTGGTAATAAATTTTTCACTGATGTTTCATGTGCTTCTACTTCAAAAATTCATGTTGTTCCTAAAGATAGAAAAAGATGTGAATTGTTTCATATAAGGGTGATTTCTAAGAACACTAAGATTGATACACTGATAGATAGTGGGTCCCAAGTTAATCTAATTTTAGAAGAAGTTGTTGAACAGTTGGGATTGAAAACAAAGCCACATAAAAACCCTTATCCATTAGGTTGGGTGTGCAATGATAACAAATTGCGAGTAACTAAGCAATGCAATTTAAGATTTGCAATAACATCTAAGTTTATAGATGAGGTTGAATTTGATGTGGTTCCACTTGATATATGTGGGATTGTGTTGGGTAGCCCATACTTGTATGATAGGAAAGAAATCTTCTATAGGGAACATAATCAATATCACTTGTTTAAGGAAGGAATTGAATACATTGTGCATTCTCATCCAATTAAGATAATTGGTAAGTCTTTTGTGACAACGGGACATTTGAAAAGGGTAGTTAATGCAAGCAATAATTTGGCACTTACATCTGTACCACAAGAAGTGTCATTGCATAAGAGCATGTCTAATTCTAAGGTTGTTCCAGTTATGAAAGACAAGCATGATATTAGTACATTCTTTTTCTCATCTGCAAATTCAATTTTGTTATTCAGCCTTCTACTTTTCAGTAGTGTATGGTTGGTAGCAGCAACATTGGATGTGGATGTGTATATGGCTAATGTACTTAACAAAATTGGTGCAGTTTTGGTTATTTTTATGATGAGTCAGGTGTTCAGAATTCCAACAAGGAGAGATGATACTGGGCAAGTGGGGCAACATTTCCCTAGCTCAAATTGTACATAAAATAGACCTTTTGGAGGTCGAAAAGCTTCTTAATGGGGAGGAATGATCTAGGTGGATCCAAGAAACCTAAAAATTTCATAGTCTCATAATCTCACAAAACCAACATCATCATGCAGAGCTTGTTGACATGGTCTTGATGCAACTTGAACGGGCTCAAAAGGAGTTCGTATGCAGAAGTTATGCACAGTCAAAGGTCTGGTCAAATAGGTGAATCAGGCATTCAAAAATGCAAAAAAATGATCATTTCAAAATGAGACAAAAATGACACCAAGTTGTAGAGCTCGTCGTGCTGATTCTGAAACTATATTCGGTTTCGAAAATAGAGTCTGTATGAGCAAAATAGAGCTCGTCAAAGTTTGTAGACAAAAAGAGTTGATCAGTCAAAATGATGACATCATCATGACGTCAACATGGTGATGTGGCAAGTGGTGACGTGGAAAGAGTATATGAAATGGCATAAATATGGATTAAACCATATTTGTGAAAGAAAAAAATATATAAAGTGGGCACCACCTATTAAAGTGGGATGCCACCTAAGGAATATGGGGTATCCCACCTTATATGGGAAGTCTCCCTTGTCTTTAGGGGAAAAACTTAAAAGGAGGAGAGGATGGTGGGATCACCACCCACCATTTTCTCTAAAAGATTTAATTGCTTTTTCAAAGCCTTAGAATAAGGCTAAATCCCTTTTTCCTAGAGGCCTAAATTATCCCATATTTTTAGAGGCCTAGAATATTTTCCTTTACATGGAAATATTAGGAATAGTATTCCTAAATTAAGGGGTCAAATAAAACCTTACATAAAATATTCCCTAAATAATAGAGAATAAATCCATTCATAACCATTCAAATGGAAAGAGAATTATTTTGAGGGGATATTATCCTTCCAAAAATTATTAAAGGAGGATATTATTGATTTTTTTTCTTGTAATAGGGGATATGGGTATATTTGCAAATAATATGGTTTTAGCCCATATTAGCAAATAAATTTATATAAAAGGGGGAGAGTTTTTTGCTTGAAAATAAGCAAGCCTACTTGGAGAAATAATTCCTTTGTGAGAGTTGAATTCTTTTTTAGAGGAAGAATTGCAAGGTGTTGTTATACACCAAAATTGTAAAAGTGAGAGAGATTGTGAGGAATTTTGTGCAGGTTTTTGAAGCTTGAATATTGTAAGAAGGCATCTTCAGGTGCTTGGCGATATTAATAAAAGCGGTCCAACATTGAGAAGCAACCCAGAGACGTAGTCCTGATTGGACAACTATGTTATCAACTTGCGTCTGATTCTTCTATCTTCTGTCTTATTATTCTTCTATCTCCTGTCTTACATTCTCTCTAATTTATTTCCAGTATTTTCAATTTGGCATTTAAGTTCTAATTACAACATTTTAGTAATTAGTTAATTTCACTGAGTTCTGTAAAGGATTAAGTGAACTTAGTCTATAATTTTAACAGTTAAACAACATAATCACACAATTCTGTCTGGATCGGGGAAAAATTGTAATTAGGGTTAATTTGCAAGTTATTTTGTAAACCTCTAATTACGGATCACAATCTAACATCCTAGAATGGAAAAAACTTCAAGCATTGATGGGAAAGTTCATGGGGTATGCCACTGTGAAGAAAAATGAAGGAAAACCTATCATTAATGATGAGTTTCTCACTGTGTAGTTGTAGAGAAAAGTTAATTAGCTAGAAGACAAAAGTGCTACAGTGCCAAGCACTACAGGACAAAATAGGGATAAGAGAAGAAATGTATTTTAAAATTGTAACATATGGGGTTAGGTGAAACCCTAATTTGTAGTGAATCTTGGCTACAAAATGAGATTAAATATTGGCCATTCATTTTGATTTTTGAAAACTATAAATAAGGGGTCCCCTCTCATTTTCAAAGAGAGAGTTGAGTTGTTGTAAAGACATGTTGCTGAAATTCTAATATAAATTCATTGCTTTTGGGTGGATTCTTGAGTTTACTTCATGTTTCATGATTCATCTCCTCATAGTTGATAGATTTGAGTAGATTTATTTTGTTGTTCTATGCTTTTTACATGCTTTAGTTAGTTTAGTAGATGTTGTTCATTGATGCTGAAGAATATTGTTGTGTTGATGCCCTTCCTTGTTAATTCCTTTTGTTGTTTGTTGATGATAAATAGTAGTGTAAAGCTAGTCTGAACATAAATTCATTGTTGCACCTAAATTTCATATTTTATTCATGCTTTATGGTGAATGAACAACTGAAAATCTGAAGACCTTAGAAGATAGCACTAGTTTCATGATACAATTAGTTGATTTGGTTAAGTCGAACTTAGTTTCAGGAAAGTTGTCCACTGTAGTATCCTCCATTGTCACTATTCATTAGTAGTTGCAGGTCTAGGAACTTCCTCCTTTCCCTTCCCTTTTGACCTTTCTTTAAAATAGTAATTTAGGAAAGGTTCCAACATCATTGTAAAGCTAAATCTGATGATAAAAGTGGAGTTTTAGATTGTTGTTTTCAACTTGCAGCAATTTTACATTAACTCCAACACCTTGAGAACTCCACTTAAAGAACCAATGTCCCTCCAACTTAGCATATGTAAGGCTTCCCTATGATTACCAACAAATCACATGAACCAACTAAGATATTTCAAGCACGTCATGACCTAACACCCGAGAGACCTTGGGATAGTTTTCTAGAATTTTCTTGTAGAAAATTGTCTTTCAAGAGAGGTGATATACCTATGCATTACCTGTGTTGAGAAGTGCTAAAACACCCATCAACATGATGTTTTATTCTTGGATAATTAGGGCATAAGTATGTATAAATAAGTGTTTTTCTATCTATTTTAACCCCCATTCATCTGATTCACTCAAGAATACATTCATCCATTCAATCTTCTCATTCAAGCATTTGAGTAACATTACATCATTGAATCAAGCATCTTGGAGTAGCCATTGACATATCTTCATATTTCAACAACAAGGGTTTGGTGAGTTTAGGACACTTGCATGTTGTTTATTTATCATTCCTTTCTTGTTTTCATTTCATTTCTTTATCAAGGGTTTGATTACCAAAGTGGGATTTTACCAAGGTAAATCCCTATACTCTAACCCTTAACCATTTTTAGCATCTTTGCATGTGTGTTTACACATCTTGTAGGCAGATTTTTCAAAGAAATAGGTGTTGGAAAGTGATCAACAAGTCATCAAAGTGATTCAGGTCAACTAAACCCTAATTCAAGCTTGTAGACAACATTCAGCCCATTTTTTGTAGATTTGATTTCGTCAACCCGACAAGAAGACAAGGGTAGATCTGGACCAATAGAGTTGACCCTTGAATTTGTAGAATTTTGGAGGACTGATTCACCATCAGTGGAGAATGAGTCCCACTACTAGGCTAGAAAATTTGATTTCATCATAATTCAATTCCCGATAGTTAGAAACTAGTTTGAGGATAGTTTATCAGAAGGAGGACTGACTCGCCATCAGTGGCAAATGAGTCCCACTGGTCATCAACAGTGATTTATGTTAGATTCTAGAACCTTCCAGCATTATCATTTCATCTCCTACGACACTTTGTTCAGTTTCATTCAATTTTGTTTGCATTTGTTTATGTTTCTAGTTCATTTCTCCATATCACACTTTGTTTTCAAACAATTCATATTTCATTAGTTTTGCATACATAATCAATCAATTTGATCAATTAGCTACATCTAGGTCATTGCATTCAGTCATAATTTCATCATACATACCTTAGTTTGAATGAACCACCTAAATTTTTGTGTGTCTCTCTCCTTTTAGGTGAAAAACCCTCAGAGTGGAAGAGAAGTTCATAGCACCACAAATTTTTTTGGTTCATTTAGTGAGAGGATTAATGATGCCAAGAGGAGGTACTCAATTTATGATCAAGAATTTTATTCTATTATACAGGCTTTGAAGAAGTGCCATCATTATTTTCTTCCAAAGGAGTTTATTCTCTACATGATTAATCATGCTTTGCAATTCAATAATAGTCAAACCAAGTTGAACCAAAGACATATGAAGTGGGTTGAATTCCTACAAGGATATACTTTTATTCTCAAGAATATAAGTGGAAGCTCAAACAAAGTACTTAGATGTATTATGTAGAAGAGCAACAATGTTGACTAAAATGAGAAATGAAGTAGTTATATTTGATGCTATCTAAGAGTTGTATAAGGATGATTTGGACTTTAAGGATGCATGGATAACATGTATGGAGCCTACAAGTGTAGATAGGAAACCTTGGATGGATTATTTTATACAAGATGGATTGTTGTTCAAAGGACAACAACTTTGCATACCTCAAGGATCAATGAAGTAGAATTTGGAAAGAGAAAAACATTGTGGTGGATTTGCTAGAAATTTTTGAGTTGATAAAGAAATGGCACAACTTTGTGAAATATATTTTTGGTCAATGATGATGACTAAAATCAAAAAAATTGTGGAAGGACGTGAAATTTTTCAATATTCCAAAGGAGGGAGTCAAAATAGAGGTCTATATCAACTGTTACCCATACCGAAGAAATTGTGGGAAGATCATTATGGATTTTATGCTTAGACTATCAAAAACACAATGAGGTAGGGATTCTATTTTGTGGTTGTTGATAGATTTTACAAAATGGTTCACTTTATCTATAAAAAGATAGACAATGCAACACATGTAGAAAATTTGTTCTTCACAAAGGTTGTTAGATTGCATGGTTTACCAAGAAGTATAGCTTCATACTATGATACTATGTTTGTATGACATTTTTGGAGGACACTTTGGAAGAAGTTTAGGACTAATATAAAATTTAGTTCTATATATCATCCTCAAACAGATGGAAAAACTGAAGTTGTTAATCCAATCTTATGGAATCTGTTAAGATGTTTAGCTGGGGAAAAGCCTAAGCAATGGGTTTTCGTATTGTATCAAACTGAGTTTGCATACAATGACTCAGTCAATAAAAGTATAGATAAGACTCCATTGCAAATTTTTATGGGTAGAGACCTAGGGGTATTTCAGAGCTAAGGGAGCTTGCAAATACTAAGGGATATAAGAGAAGTGTTGAAGGACAATATTTTTCCAAGCATATGCAAGATTTGCATCAGTAAGTGAGAGAGAAACTCAGTTGAAGGAGTAGGCAACAGTATAAAGAGAAGGATTATTTAAAGAGGAGAGAAAAAAAATTTGAAGTTGGAGATATGGCATTAGCACACCTACAAAAGGAAATATTTCCCAGCCATACCTACAACAAACTCAAGTGGAAGAAGATTGGAATGTGCAAAATCATCATAAAATTCTAACCAAATGCCTATGAATTGGAGCTACCTAAAAGTTTTGAAATCTCTCCAATTTTTAATGTTTTTGATTTATATACTTACTATGAGGGAGAGACATAAAAATAGTAAGAAGAAGATAAAACATTACCAAAAAAATGGAAGGAGTAGCTACCCAAGAAAGCACGAGAGGAATTGAAGTTATTTTGGAATATAGAGTGATTAGAAAGACAAGGGGCAAAAAATACATTTATTATTTAGTAAAATAGAAGGGTAGAATAATGGAGTATGCAACATAGATAAGCCCAACAAAGCTAGAATCATACCAATCAACACAAGATGATAGATTTTTTGACCCACAACAATATGACCTTTAACCTGCAACAATAAAAAGTTTTACTCAGTGAGCAGGGGCTCACTTATTTTCTAGACCAATAGTTTGATGTAGGGTCGTCACTTTAAAAAATATATATTTGAGTATTTTCCCTCAACTAATGTCATGTAAAGGAGCTTAAAATTTTTAAAATTTAAAGTTTTAGTTTTTTTGGTTTAAAGGGCAAAAACCTACCTTCCCATATGCTCATTTAATGATAAGAAACAATAAAAATGAAAAAGGGAAAACTTGAGTAGTATTTTTGAGTTTAAAAGAGGTAGTTGGGGCCACTTATGAGAGGTTTTGAGTGTTGTAGTTTTCTAGGTGGTATTTTTGAGGAATTTTTAGGGGAATCTTCAATATTTTTAGTAGTTTTGAGGAGAAGAAAAGAACAACATAATGGAGGATGGAAGTGAGATAAAAGAGGTCAGAATAGCAGAAACATGGGAGAATAGAAGAAGGTAAGAGAGAATATTAGAGGACAACAAAAGAATCTTTTAAAGGTAGTAAAAGAGGCCATACAAAACAACAAGAGGAGAAAGAGGATGATAATAGACTCCATATTGCATAGCAACATTTGCAAATGTGTAAAATGATTTTAACTATTTGTATTTTCTAAGTTAATGAAACTTGTTTTACTTATTTCTAAGCCATGGTTCCCTGATATTGTGTGTGTGGTTGTAAGAAATATTATATAAATTTATTTATTTGAGAGTATGTGTTTTTATTTGCAAGTTTAAAGTCTTTTATGAAGCTGAAACTGTAAACACTCACATACAACCATTCTTGCAGCTACTGTAACAATAGTCTATTTTTACAAATTAGTTTGTGCCTCTACAATTTATTTAATGCCTCAAAAATATATTTTTTGACTTGAAACACATGTGTAGACCTCTGTAGAGCTTATGTGAGTTGTTTACAGCAACACAACCTCTCCTTTTCCACCTACTAGCTCATTTTAAAGTGGGCTTTTAGGAACCTACAATGTTGTGGGTGCCATCACTTCCACTCACCAATCAACTTCTTCTCCTCACTTTCTCTGCTCATGTCTTCCTCAAAAATATCACATGAATATCCATAGAAAAGAGATTCATGAAGGTTTAATATTAAACTAGCCTCATTTTTCTCCACATGACCTGAAGTCTTTTCCTCAAGAAGTGGGACACCATACCTTATGAATGGAATGATCCTCCCCATCAATCCTGCACCTCTTCTCCTCTTTAAGTATATTTATTCCCTTTAACAAATTCCTTCCTTCTCCTCGTCCCCTTTTCCTATTCCTTTCTTTTCATTATTTATTCATTGACCACTTAATGTCTATAGGGAATGGTCATCTCGATGGGGATGTGACATTAATCTAATCAACATTATCCCACCATAGAAGACTAAAACCCTCATCCATCATTCTAGCTCTTCCATTGAGGTTTGTACACAAGTGGGTGTTGAGATTATTTTTAATCCTCCCACATTTTTAGATTGGAAGAATTGTGATTTAAGATCTAGATCCCTTTTTCCATTACAGTATGTATTAATTTACATGTAAAAACAATAATTTTATAATTTACCATTAGCAACCAAAAAAATAACACAAAAGATAGCCAAAAATAATTGAGAGGAACCCAATTTTTTTTGGAGTATCTACCCCAAATTTTTCTCTACTTCCCTTCCCTCTCAAGATCATATTTTTTTGGGCAAGGATTTGTGCCCAAAATTTTAATGGATAATAAATTAATCCTCATGAGTTTCCATGCACATGATCATTACATATAATATTATAATATATCCTTAAAATACATCATAGTAGAACTGATCTAAATAAAAACTAGTCACTCCAACCACTTCAGCTAAAAATCACTTGGTTTAATGGTCAAATAATTAATAATAATTTTACACCTCATTTACACAAGAAGTGGTAAACATTTATTCTAATTTTGTTTCATAAAATTTACCCTTGAACAATTAATTGAGTAATCTTTAAGAATATTCAATTACAACCATCATTTCTTATTTAGCATCAACATTTGTCACCATTAGCTAAGGAGTCAATGGTGTTGATAGAAATTAAACCTCCCAATTCTATAATCCCAAATGAGTGTTAGACATAATACATGTCACTTCATGAGATTTCTAGAAGGGAATTTATCACCTATAAGACTTGTTGGATGTAAAAACTTTGTTTTAGAGAAGTAGAATGGAAGTGAAGAATGCGGTTTGAGAGATTTATTGGAATTAATCTCCCACTAGTACCTCTAAATGTGAATAGAAATTAACCATAACCTCCAATAGCATCAAGAAATAAGCTTGATATTTGTGAAGTAGTCCATAGAAACTAAACATTACAATTTTTCACTAGTAATAGGACATAATCACAATGGATATTCCCATAAAATATCTAAAATGGTTCCTAGATGATGAAATAACTCTTATTTGATTAAAACCTTTGACACTTAAAGAACTCTCTCTATTAAGAATTAGCTCCAATAAATTCCATAGAAGCATGGATGAAATCTTTAATTTAACCTAGTTTTCTATGCAAGCTTCTACGTACTCCATCTTGATAAAATTCTTTTGCATTTTTTTCCATTGAGTATTAAATAAAAAAATTTTGCAATGTAATATCTATAATTACCTCTTAAAATACCTTTTTTTACTTCTTGGAAAATAGGAATAACATCAAACTCAAAATGATGTCATAAATAAAGGAAGGTATAAATGCAGTCCAAGAGTAAGCAATGAAAAATGACATCTCCATAGATACTTATAACATCCCATACCCCTCAAATGATTAAGTATTATCTCATTCCAATATGCAACATGAATAAGGGGGACATGGCTCAAATATCCATAATACACCTTAGTTGGAGGTAATTCTAGAAAGGTGGTGCCAAGGAGAGATGTCACCATCTATATATTTCAAGATTATCACATAAAAATGAAGGACATGGATCTAATATCATAATAGTAAGAAACATTGACATGAAATTAATTGTAGCTCCATTTCCCAACTCCAATGCATCCAAGGCCACCTCTAAATTCACCCTATTTAGGGAGGGGAAATACATCTTTATGGGAAAAGACTACAACACCCAACAAAATATCAACACATACACCAAACACTAGGATTAATGAAACAACCCCAATATTAGCAATAAAATTTATGACATTATTGTCTTCTTCAAAGGAGTGTAAATAATGATGTCACCATCTATATCAAGATTTCCATATAAGGACAGATATGGAGCTAATATTGTAAGTATATAAAGTATTGAAATGAAATCAATTCCAACCACATCAATGAACTTTCTGTAATGCCACTTCAAGATCCACCTCATTTAGGGAGATGGAGTACATCCTTATATAGAAAGGCCTCAACACTTAATCAACTATTTGCACATAAAATAGATAGTAAGGATTAGTGAAAAAATCCAAAAATAAGAAAAAATGTTTATAACATTATTTGCTTCTTGCATCATAAATAAGAAAAATTCTAATGAATCTTAGAAAGGGCCAAAATAATGTCAAAATACTTTTACTTTTCAATTTCCAACTTACAAACCTCTTTGTTTTGAATCATTATTAGAGGCAACTTGATTTTGAGAAGAATTTTATGCGCTTCGACATCATTGTTTGTCCCTCGAACAAATTTTAAAGATGCACACACAAGAAGTTTTATGTGTTGTCTTTGATTAGACAGCCAATAGCAAAGAGGGCAAGGTTTTCTTTGGAAAAACCCATTGAAATTTATTTTGGAGAATTCATGAAATTAGAGTAGGCATTTGTCATTACTCCATATAGAAATTGAAGATTTAGCCCATTAAACCATATATCTTAAAATTATTAATTACAAACAACAATTGTCCAATATAAAATTACAATTCAAATCGTTCGCTTAAATAAATGATAGAAACCAAAACCACCTATTATGTTTGGAATTATAACTCTAAATGCCCAAATACTTACGAAAAGTTATTATTTTTTAAATAATTTATGAATAAATTCGTTTAATATATTTTAAAATATATACTTAAAAATGTATTTATATTGGGTATGCATGCATCATTGTATGACACAATTAATTTGAATTTTATCCACCAAATTGGAAGATGATACTGGTGTCTACAATAAAAAGCATTGACGCCCTTGAAGCAATAGAAAAAAAAAACAACAAAAAGACAATGTATTCAAGTGCATAATATTATCTGTATCCAACACACATTATAGATCCAAACAAAGCTTCACCATACAAAGGAAAGCAGTGACACAACACTTATTTAACATACTTATTGCTTATGTGCCCATGGCTAGCACTGATCAATGCAGTTGCCCACGTCACAGTAATCTACAGTATTGCCACACCAATGGTTGGCGCTGCAGCATCGTCCAGGCTCGCATTTTCCCGGAACGCATCTTGGGTCTGCCATCACCCCAACATTGCCCATTAACAACACTAGAGCAACTAACACTGTTATGCTTGCTTTGTTCAAAGCCATCTTCTGCATCAACAAACAAATATTAATATACATGATGTCAAACTCAAATGAATGGTATAAGTAATGTGAAAATTTATTTTAACTAAGTAAATTCAAATGAATGTTAAAGCTTGCTAAATAATTCATATGAACATATACTGTTAAATATCCGAATATCAAACAGAAAGCTCTGTTTACTCTTGCTTCTGTACCACATTGCCTTCAATACCCAATATCCCTACACAGTATGATTGCTTAGAAAAAAGAGTCTACTGATTGTGAGATTAAAAGTAGTGACCTGAAGGCAAAGATTGGATTTCTCTACTCCCTTGGGAAAATACCAACATCTCCTCCTAGCGGATTGCCAAGAAGGTGAGAAAGTTGCAGGACTAGGTGATTGCTCAGCCTAAGTCCCCTTTGTCGGCTCTTTCATTTGATTCTAAAGCAGTCCTAGCATTTAGCTGATAAATTTTCTCCTCATGGTATCCATAGCCCTAGATTTAATCGATGATCATTGCAAGCCAACAATACAAGACAGGTGACTTGATTGCATGTCTAAAGTGTTGTTCAGATCATTGTATAACTTGCACATTCAAATAGAGATTACAGAACTGCAAGAATATGACCCATAAGATAAGTGACAAAGGGTTCATAAAAACAAAAGCACAATTTTAGGTAACAATGATGTAATGCTGCATCATAGATGTTTACTTTCAGGTAGGATTCCGATCGAGGATTAATCGTCTGTTATTGGAGTGTTCTATTACTGAGCTTCCGACCTTTTGTGATCAGTCCAACAGATCAGGGTGTGTTTAATTTGCAACAATTTATAGTCAATATAATAAAAGTAAAAGATAATCGAAATAACACATATAAATATCAAAATTTTAATGAAATTTAGAAATGAAATTAAAAGTCCAAGACAATTTTAAAAACAAAAATTAGAAAAGAGCAAAGAAATACAAAAGTAACTGCATTAGACAACATTAGTGTACATAAATGTTTTAATTTATTTCTTCCAAATTTAATCCCATAACAGAATAGTATCCCTAATATTTCAAGACTTTTATCTGCCGAAATCAGTGGCCTCTGTTTTGAAATGCCTCTGTTATGAAATGTTGTTATGGCTTCATCTAAATATAATAAACTTTTGATCTATTGAATTGGATCTATACAGATTATTTCATTTTCTTAAGAATAAATAATACAATTTTATTCTTAAGAATCTATAAGTTATGAAATTGACAGATCTATGTTTTTCTAATTTATGCATATTATAAATGGTATATTACAAATGTATACAGTAGAGATCTGTAGTTAAAAATGGGCTTAAACATCACACTTTAAGCTTTGACTTGTTTAGATAACTCATCTAAAATCATACTAATTTTTCCAATAAGATCCGTTCATTAATGTGATTTTAAATGAACCACCTAAACATAAAAGTTGGAATGTACTACTTAAACAAAAATTAAGTAAACCTGATATACTAATGAATCCCAATATGCTTTTACAAATCCCAAAAAAATTAGAATTCTTATTACTACTAAAAAGAGAACACAAATAGATACAAGGCTGAATTATGCTATTGTGTGAACTGTGATCAAGTTTGTCTTCCTAAATCAAAGCAAAGGACCGTCTGCGAAAAGTAAATAAGACAAAAGCAAAAGAAAACGAAAAACAGCTTTTTGGGTTTATATTGTATATAGCCCCGAACTTTTAAAAACTGTGAAAAGAATCACAAAAGCATGATACCGTAATCAATATTGAAATTTCTCTCTTTATGAACAAATCATTATAGAAAAGCTTTAAGTCACGTAAATTTATAACCACTATAAACAAACTTCCAAGTGACCGACCTGAAAGGGTGACGATATTGCCGTTGATGAAGCCATGGAATCTATCAATCCTCAGAGTTCCACTGTTCAAAACAATTAATGGGTATACCAATTCCGATTGTGAGCATTTTGGAGACTGGATTATTTAATTGAAGAGACAATTGATCTCGTTGAAGAATCCGAGACATTTTGTTTCATTCGTTTCCTTTGTCTTTTCATACTTGGATGGGCCATTTTTGGGAGGTCATTTCAAATTTAAAACCCAATTCAATGCGCAGTCGCTCTCGCGAAGTTTCGCCTGCAGCTTTTAAAATTCGTATTCGAACAGTATTTTTTAAATCCATCGATGTGTGAAGGACAAAATATACAAAGCAACTAGAGAAAATGATAAATGATGCTTCCGCTTCTACGCTACCCATGCAAAAGAAGGCCTGCAATAAATAAATAGAAATAATTAATTTAATATAGATATCATAAATATCTATTTAAGAAATGTCTATAAATATAAATTTAGAATTATTTTTAAAAAACATTAGGTTTATTATTAAATATTATTATTTTGTTCTATAAAAGGCTATCAAATTTATGCTGAAAGATAAGACTAATTGTTAACATGCTCATGTCATTACATTCATCTACACTCCTCACTTTGTTGTTAGTGTAAATTGCCGCTCTGCATTAGTAATAATTATTGTTTGTGTATGTCATGCTTGATAAATGTTATGTTTTTTGGAATTTAATGTTTTCTCAAATTCTTTATACCATAAGTAGCTTATAATATTAAAAAATTAATACCAATAATTTTGTTAATATATTTCTTCTATCACCTATTAAGACTAGCATGATATGTACATGGTACTGAATAGGTGATTTGAGATTAATATATTTGAGATATTTACATATTTATGTAAATTCTTTTCTAAAAATTATATTACTTAGATTCATATTAAGGAATATATCTTCAATTTGAAAGTATCAATGGATGATCTTTTATGAATAAATTTTTTTAAGGAGATTAAGGGGAAAAACTATGTGTTTGTAGTGGTTCCCAAAGTGCTATAGGTAGATGTAACAACTAATAGAAGTGACATTCATTTAGAAGTAAAGAGGTTGGTTGAAAATTTTGATGAAATTGTGTCCAAGGTATTACCAGAAGGCTTGCCACCTATGAGGTGTAGGATTTTATGTTGAAATCAAACTCCTCAACAACACAAGATCACTTGCAAGACAATAATTTTCACAAGAGATAAATGGCATAAATATCATGTTATGATTAAGGATGCAAAAATGCCAAAAAAGTAGCCACTAAATATGGCAATGTACATATGATTCCTTTCTTATATAAGAAAGGTGGTGAATAAGATTAGACAAGATAATTACAAGTGTCTTAATCCTATCACATGAGACAACTATGTCATAACAACCTAGGATAAGATAAGATATAGAAATGACAACTCATCCTTCTAGAAGGAATCTTAGGAACTAACTAAGCTTAACATGTGAATATTTTCCCTAATTACGTAGTGAGTGAAGTAGCTAGGTAAAAGAAATTTATTCACACCAACAACCCCAAGTGGAACTTAGGGAGAAGATTATTATGCAAACTATGCAAGGATGGGTCCTCATCTACAAGACCATGTTAGGTACCCATGTACAAATGCAATCTCTCTCAAATGAAGAAAAGGAGAAAATCTTGTGGGACAAACTCCTCCTCAAAAGAGATATAAATATAATACTGATATCCATCACAAATCCAATCAATTTCTATCCATACAAAGGATGAAAAAGAGAGACCATACATTCTCAGCATAATGAGATAACTGCTACAAAGCAGCATTGGAAGATTACTTGTTGAGTAACTGGAATCCACTATCTAGAAAACAAGGAAATACAATTTTGTTTGTGAAAACCATATTAGAGTCACTCAAGGACTCAAGTTAGAATTGTGAAAGCAATAGTAGACCCAAATGCAAGGAACACATTGAAAAAAAAAACTGGCACAACTAGAATCTATGAAGCAACAGTTGATTGAAAATGATTTGCAACTGAAATGAAGTGTAGATCAACATTGCACCCTCAACTATCAAAACATCCAAGTAATCTATAGAACACCCTTTAGGGAAAACTAAAATAATGATCAACCTAGAATAGATCCAGATATAACCTAAAATGGTCTAGACAATCAAATTAATTAAATATGATTTATTTGATTAAATTATCTAAATTTCCTCTACTTTTAAATAAATAGAAATATTTTTTTATAGTTCATTTCTTATATTTTTTCAGATTTAATTAAATATACAACTTCTATAGTTGGTGTTATTTAATTATTACATCATTTCTTATTAATTAAATAAATATATTCTAAAAATATTTAATTTAATTATCATATTCCTTCTAATTTAATTTAATAAACAACTTCTATAGTTTGTTTTATGAAATCATTTATTTCCCTTTTAGCTAATTTAAATAAATAAAAATATTTAAATAAGGGCATAAATCAAATTCCTCTATTTACTCACCTACCAAATTTGATTCTCCAAAATACAAATTAATGCAACTTCCATTCACGGGAAACAATTGGAGACAAGTTGGAATAAATTGCTCAAATCTTCTTCCTCTAATCTTTCATATCATCTTGCTTGATGTTTTAATGGGGATAAACCATTCCCTTCATCAACTCCAGCTTCTCAATCTCTCACCACTCAATTCTTTAGATTGAATCCCAACCTCTATTGTGCTACCCCATCACAAAACTGCTACCGAAAATCTATATATGCAACTTCCTTTCATAGGAAATCATCCAAGAAAATCCCAATTTATGCAAAATTACTCTACAACATTCATAGCAATCCAACAATAGCATTAGCAATAGCATTTCAACATCATAGTATCATAGCATCAGTGGAATAGGATTTTACATCACGACAACATCTTAGTTTTTACTGTAGCTTCATTTAGCAGGTTTCATGTCAGGATAGTTTATGGTAGCATCATATCATCTAGATATCATTAGCAATCATCACATCATTTCATTTAGCATCCATTTCATTCTCTAAATAGGCATTTTAAACAATTATGGTGCTTACAAATTTGAGAGCCTCTGTAATTTGACAAATCTTCTGAGATAGGAGACAATGGGACACATTCAAGCTTTTTATATTTTTA
>VDFB02032791.1:0-14674 GCA_007258455.2 Sequoia sempervirens
AAAACTCTTTGTTCTGCACAAGTGGAAAAATAGAAGATTATCAAAAAAAAAAGTTAAAAATATGAGTGCACCAGATATTGGAGTCCTTGATCCAACAAAAAAAAAAAAGAATTTCGATACATACATTAAAAGTTATGCGTTATACGGTCGTGTTATGTCTGAATTGTAATTGATTTGGCTTTAAAACTTGATTAAAGAAAAAATATTCAATAAAAAACTATCTAACCAAGTGGAAGCACTAGATATCGGAGTTACAAATCTAAATTTGAAAGAATTATAATTTTATCCTTCATGGAAAAAAAGTTATGGATTATACGGTGTGCGTCACTTTTTTAAAATGTTGTTTTTTGAAAAAAACCAATTTTCGTGGGAGATGGGAAAAGAAGTACAATCTAATTCCAAAAAAATTGAAAAAAATATTTTTAGAATCTACAGACAAAATATGACAAGACTCTAGTTTGCATCATCTTCAAATTCCTCATGGTTTAATCGCTATAGGTGCCTGAATGTGGAGATTTTGTTTAAAAAAAAATATCAATGTCCAGTTTGGCCAAACATTGTAAACCACTATTGTGGGATCACCCCTTAATAACTACATAAACACTTAGTCCACTCCTAAATCATTATAAAATCAACACAAACTTTTCAAACCATCTAAACACGAGTAAATCCGTTTAGCCCCATTCATTTAACTAGCATAATCAATAACATACAGAACTCCAAATAGCTATATGAAAGTTAACTATATCTTTCACCCAACAATCATCTTTATTTCCATTTATTTTATTCAGGTTTACAAAATCACACGAATACAGAGTGATCAACATTCTCGTACTAATTAATTAACAAGGAGCTAGAACACTAACCGTTTATAACATGAGCACATAAAGCCTACTAACAAGATAACTTATAAACATGAAATTATATATATATAATTTTCCCCTTAATTAATTATAATGCTTTTTAACTAAATATACTTATTAATCTCAATTCAACTATATCTTCTTTGTTTAATTAATTCTTCTAATAATTTAGTGTTTCTAATTTCATTACTTACTATAATCATCTAATTTAAAATGGGAAAACATTCTTTCCTTAACATTTAAATACACAAATAACTATTCTTCAGCCCTAATATATTTAAATATATCTATCTATCTCTCTATAAAACCCTTAGTTGATTTACGATACCTAATGTGCATATTGATCAAATGTCATATAATGTCTCAATTTTATATTTAATTCCTTCATTATATATATATATATATATATCTTAATTAAAGTTAATATAATTAATATTTTCCTTCATTCTTAACTAATTTATTCACTTAATCAACTTATTCTCTTTATAAGTAATTAAGAATATAAATGAAAGGAAAGATATTTATTTATTTTAAACTACTCATATTCCCCTATTAATACTTCCTTGATTATCATAACCAATTATTTTAAGTATACTAAAAAACATTCTTTTGTTATATATACTCTTGTATACATATATAGATATAATTATATATATGTGATGATCAAGATGACATTTAAATCAAATTATGACAAACAAATCTAACAAACATATATTACATATATGAAAAAAAAAGTATAATCAGACAACCAAGCGAATTCCTTGACCATAAAATATAAATGCCCAAATTATAGAGCGAATGCAACAAATACATTGAACACCAAAACACATGATATAAAAGTAGGTTTTAAAATGCGAGTAAGTAATTAATGTTTCTGAAGCATGCACATTAGAGAGGAGTCTATTTTGACAGCAATACTAACCTAATGGTGCCTTGAATTAATCATGGTAATGACTGTTGATGCCATAGCATATTGTGGAGTGCACATGGAACTAATTACGGTGGTTCACTAGGTAAAAAGAACAAGACACATTCAAATGCATTCAAACCAATCAACGGTATTTTATTTTGATAAACTTCACAATACATAAAATGGTGTAGATTAGAGGAGATTTGGCACATAAACAAGAATAGATAGGTTGATGCCAAAGCAGAAAATCAGCACCGATGAAAAGAAGATAGTCATATGCCTAAAGCAACGGAAATAAGTGATGCATAGAGGTAACCATGGATAAGAGAAGGCTAGAAAACTGCGATTAAGAAGGTCAAAATAATGTGAGGCACCTGAAGATAATAAAAAAATTAGAGGAAGGAAAGCAACGGTTGACAAAATACCTTAAAGAGATGTCCTCTCACGCAACACACTGATTGCAGAATAGACACAAAGGCATGGTCTAACGCACTGGAAGGTAACAAATCAACAAGGAAAAAGAAGGGTGATCGGCCTACTGTAGATGGATTGAACGCCAAAAGTAGATACATGCTTATTGTGAAGGAATTAGATACAGGTTTGATAGAATGTTTTTTTTAAACTCTACAAATGGTACAAAATGAATACAAGCATCAATATACAGACACAATTTGTAGCCACCGATAATTAACTTATAAGGTAAGTGGTTCGAATCTCCCAAGCATTCTGATTTGCAATGAAAACCATACCTATAAATTGAATGCAAGCATTGAAGGTGGCATTTACAGAGGGAAAGTTGTTGAGAGTAGGCCAATTCAATTCGATACCAAAAGAAGCATATTCAGCAAAACAAGACGTAATGAAGAAATAGAATTCACAATAAATAGTATGCAAGTCTATGAAATTACTAGTTTTACAGCAACAAGTCAAATTTCTAAGTATGCAGCGTATGATTCGAAAGTGTATAAGTCGAATACTAGCACACCGAATTTCGTCTCTCTCAAAGCCGCTATTATTGAGATCAACCTATATTCAATACCAATTGCATGCTATAATATGTTCCCTAAATGAAATATAAACCCAAGCGCAAGCATGTGATATGCCTATACAAATTGAGTTTGCCAAGTATATTGAGATTATATGATTCAATAACAAAATCTACTGAACTTACCTAGTTGAAGATCTAGTTTGGCTTCGTTAGCAGAGCTTGTGGAGGCAAGAATATGACCAACATTGCTCGATGTCATTATCATTCTTTGTAGGCCCCGATTGTAGCTCGTCCAAACAAGACCAATCTTCTACATTGTATTTCCTGTTAGTTGCAGAGATCAAATTAAATGACCAGGGTAAGAGGCATAACCAATTTTGGAAGGCAACCCGAATAATAATGGCTTTTAAAAACTTTCAAGCCAAGGCAACTGGCTGGTGTGACGCTACCCCTCTCCATTTCCCAAAGTCATGTTCGAGATGATCCACAAAGGAATGAGCTCCCCAAAAACTCAAAAATCAAAGATCCCTCTCCCAAAATCACATCCAAAATCCAATATACAAAAAGGCTTCTATTTTTGAAAACAAAAGAAACAAAAAAAAACCACAAGTTTCCTTTTCAATCAATAAGTTTGAAACCATGCATGCACTTGCATGCAAAACTTTTTGTCTTTTAATTGCTTTCCTTGTGTTTTAATTTTTAATCTTCATTCAAAATTAAGTACTAATTTTAATATTTTATTTTTTGTAGAAACATGTTATAATTTAATCATTTAATTTAATAGCTTAATTATTTGAACACAACATATACCCCCACATAACAACATCGTTTATTTAATTAAACAATCTAATCAATCCATTTTAAATTCAAGCAACCCAAATAAAATTAATCATACCTCAAACGAGGGCCAAACACGGAGGGCACTACAATAAATTAATATATTATAATTTTATCATATTATATATTATATCATATTATTTATATTATATTATATACTATATATATTAATATAATATGTATACTGATTTAAAATATATATATTAATATTATAACATTTTAAATTTTAATATATACTAATTTTTTATATATTTATATTTCTAGTTTTTATAAACAAATATCCATTTCTTATCAGATATCTGATTTTTGTTTTAAAAAATAGATATCCATTTTTATCGAATCTCCAATAGTAATAAATATCCGTTTTGCTTTGGTATTTGGCTTGGGGTGACCAACTTGAAAAGTCAACATCTCCGATGTGTTTACAAGGGTTACAAGAGTTTTTGAACTTCACCCTTAATGTTGTTGGATTTTTTTGATTTTATTTTGATGAAACAAAAAGGGTATGTTCAACAAATTGACAACATTCAATGTTATTAGATTTCCACAATCCATAAGAATATCAATAGTTATTTCTGGATTCGATTGTGTGTAAGATTTTTGGATCAACATTTCGGATCACACTATGTGATCCATCATCAGGATAGAGAGCTCAAGGACATGAAAATTTGACAACATTCTATCGATATAAGATATGCTTTGAATTTAATGGGTAATTATTATTGATTTTCTACATGCACTGTGTAATGTCCTGATTGATAGGCTGATTGAAAAACATCTATAACTTTTAAATGATTAAACATTTTTTGAATCTAAAAGATGCACCACATACCATGCTTCACAAATTATAGTTTAAAAGAAAATTATAATTTTTTTACCAAGTTAGGGTGGTTAGATTAATGGTTTTAATATTTTATAAAATTCCTACTAAAAAATTCATAACTAATTATTTACTTGAAAAAAATTAGAAAAATATGTGCCACATTTGGGCATGTTTCCTCTACTTATATTGAAAGATTCAAATATATATATATATATATATATATATATATATATATATATATATATATATATATATATATATATATATATATATATATATATATATTTGCTCTCCATTAGGGTGGCTGAACAAACACCTGCTTTTTATTTTTTCTTGAAAATTTAGTATTACATTGAAATTTCAAATTTTCACCACATAGATTTAAATTTTTTCCAAAAAAATACTAGTAGCTTAAAAACTACATTCAATTTGCTATAAATTTTGTTCTTACATATTTTTCAAATTATGTTAATAACCTATTCAAATTTTTATGTCAAGTCGCCTAACTTTGTTTTTCTGAATTTTCATTCACTTAAGGGCCTACTTTGGACCCCCATGATCCTGCACTAACCCATATTCTCTTGATGGTCTACCTTATGATTTTTACTAAACATATAGCCTTTGGTCCATATTTGCTTAGAGAATAATCAAGCCCAATAAAACAATAATTATTAAATGTCAAATATTTTGCTATGAAATAACTTATTGGTTAGAAAAGATTGTGCACTAAGCTACTAATGGAACTTGCAAAATCTTGATGTTCCATCTCAAAATCCTTGTCACATTTTGGCTGATATCTAAGAGGTTAGATTTTATTTTCTCTTCACTATTGAGGGGTTCTATTTCATTGTTGACTTCCTATTGCTCATTGCAGGTCACATTAAAACATCTTATGCCATTCACGGTCGTAGGGTAACCGGTCCCCCACGCCTAGGTCTGAGTTTCTCACTTTTATAAGGTTAAGTAAAGAGCCCTTTTGGCCTTTACATCCTTTGCATTTTATGACTTAGGAGTCTTTGAGCCCTTTCTATTGTATCATCCTAGAGGATCCCCTTCATTAGAACAACTTATGAGCATGTGCTTAAAAGTTTTCACTCAAGTCCTGTCGACCATCTCTCTTTATCGCTCATCGCTAATTACTTCAGAAGTGTATGTTTTAGATTGGTGATAAGCAATGAGCAGTATTTCTTTACTTTTTCTCATCGCGAATAACTGTTGGACATCTTGATATCAATGCACAATGAGCAATGTTCTTTGTATCAATTGAAGGATCCCCTATTTCTAATGGCTTTTGAGCCTTGAGTATTGTAATAGAGATAAGCAATGGCCTCCGGTCTTATGTTCTTATCTTCATTGCTCATTGTGGATGATTATGAAATGATAAAATTTAATTAGCAATGGGCAATGTGATGGGTTTCTCATGCATCATGTATCACAGATATGTTTTAAGTGATAAGTTCTATATTAGCGATACGCGATACACAATGTCACTATATAGATCTCTCATCGCTAATTTCTTACAAACTGTATGAGGAGAATCGGCGATGAGCGATGTCCTGATGTTTTTGTATTTTATCGCTCATCGCAAATTCATTCTAAAGCTTAAGTTCCAAAGTAGCGATGAGTGATGGAGTTCTCTGTTTAAAGTTTCTTTCTCTAATCTGAATAAATCTTATCTGCAATGTCTTTTGTACCATTTATTTTCATGTAGGTGTACATGTCTTAACCTGACATTTTTTAATGTATCTCTCGTTGCTAATAGGATCCAAGGTGCAAAGTTTTAATTAGCGATGTGTGATGGGAAAATGAACATGATCAAAGATGGTCCATAGATCCAAGGGTTGAGATTTCATCACATGGATGTTTGCATCACTGGTGGAGTTGGTCAAGGATGAGGTATATCAGTAGTAAGCAACAACTATTGCATGAAGAGGCAACATGGAAGAATCCTGAGGGCATCATATAAAGCAAGGAAGAAAGTAGCAAGGTGAATTGATAACCATTGATATAGTTTTAAAATAGAGTGATCAAGGATTAGGGTTTAAAAATGAACAACTAATTGTCAGTTTGCTCATGTGAACTTACTATCAAGCATTAATAGTGGCATGCATGTCTCTTGGCCATAAAATAAAGTAGATACTTGGTTAATTGTGCATTTGGATTCACTTGCAAGCAGAAAGTATACCAAAAGTTGAGGAAATTGTGTAGGAAGCTCCAGAAAATATAACAAGTGTGGTAAAGCATTCACCCAGGTAAGCAAACTATATATCTCTTTCTAGCTAAAGTATTAAGGTGAAATACCTTAGAAAGTTGATAGAGAATTGGGAAGATTATCTACTTGTCCATTGATGATAGCTTCAATTTAGTGATAAGTGTTAGGTAAAGTTTGGGGATATAACTTTATGTTTAGTAAGTAGTGCCTTGTGTTCTCATACTTGTAAAGGGTTTCTCTTTGACTATAAGAAATTACAAACCCTAGTTCTCCTACATTGCAAACATGAGTGAGCCAAAGTCCAGTGAATCTAGTATTAGGACATTGAGGAAACCAAAAGAAAGAGGGTTAAACAACTTAAGACTCAACATGTTTCATCTGAGGTTAAATAGAAACCACTTGCAGTTTCTAACCCTTCACCGACTATTCCTGTAATGCCTACTAGGTCTAGAAGTGCAAAAAAGGAAACATAAAGGTTTAGGCAGGAGGCCTCTGTAGACATAAAGGAAGGAAAGGTCACAAATTGGAAAAAGACCTATTGGTCTAGTTGTCATGACCACTAGGTTAATTAATAGTGTTGGTGAGATTGGTGAAAAGGCATAGCCTCAAAGTGGGTGGAATCTTTTCTAGTATGCTTTTAATAGACAGTATTCTAGTAAGCCTACATGTTACTTATCAGGGTTGAACCTTGGAAAGTTGGTAGTAACAAGTGTGTTTGTAGAGGTGGACTTGATGATGGAACTAGTGAGGCACTATAATCCCATTGACAAAACCATCAGGAGTGAAAATGGTGATGTGATCCTAGAAGTGACAAAGGATAAGATGGTGGAAGTATTTGGGTTAAATCCCAATTATACTGTGAAGTTTAGGCATGTCGAGTTATATGATGAATATGAGAACAACAAATTTACATACAAAAATAGACTACTTGTTCGACATAGAAAGAGCAAGGATAAATTTCTCGCTAAGGAATTTGAGCCTTTTGAGTGTGAAGATTTTTTGGATTATTTCAAGAACACTTATTATTGCCTAAATCAAGTGTTAGCCTAAAATTTTGAGGTAAGCATAGCCCTTGACTTATTGGTGATGGTGGCATATATGCAGGGTCATAATCAGAACACTGGTTTTGATTATGCCAACTATGTTGCAGATCAGAGGCATGAGGATTTCCTCAATTTGAAGAAGGAGGTGCTCCCTTTACATTTCCCTCATTATTCTCTTCTAAGGTATATGCTCTTATGGGAGGGTGATTATGACTGGAAAAGGAAGTTGGAGTTGAGATTTAGGGATAATGAAAATAATGTTTTACTAGTACAAATGTGGACATACATTTTGGGATCAAGACTATCCCAATTCATATTATGTCATGTATGCTAATGTTATAAGATATGGTATCCTAGAAGCATTTGGTGTAGCACCTATTCATAGGATTTCTCTAGAAATCAGAAATATCATGCACCCAAAAGATACACCAAGATCTAGAGCAACACATAATTGGGTAGATTGATTTCTTCATTTAGAATATACTTTGATTAGAGCCTATGGGGTTAAAGTGGCACCACATTGTTTTCCCCTATATATCTCTAACTGATTGGCCTTTATGGAACTCATGTGGCAAATTGATGTTATAGATTATGAGATAATTAGAAATCCCAGGAAGGGTATTGTGGCGAATCCCCAATGTGCTTTTTCTTACTTCACAGTCACTGCCCCTGAGGGGTATACAAAATTTAGGATCATGGTGAATAACCTTAAGATGCATTTTAATGAGATTAGGATATTTGATCTAGAAGGATTTGTGGGAGGAAGAAGAAGAGATAAAAAACTAAAAGTGATATGCCATGAGTTCTTATACAAAGAATTTGTATTAAGGAATTTGACAAGTGATGAGGTTGTCTTGACTAGAAAGAAGGAATGGACAACTATAATGAACATTGAAGAAAGTATCATAAAGAGGAATTCCTTTTATATAAGTTCATATAATGTAATTGTAGTGTAACGCCCCGCCGTGCAAACCCCAAAGGAACTAATAACAACGGAACAATTTTTTTTTAAAAAAGGAACATAAGATTGAATTTAAATATTCCAATATAACAATGTATTAAGTTGCACAACTAATTCCATTGGGGTACACGAGGTGACATTACTATACTAACCCATAACAACGATAATAAGATAACAATAATTAAACCATTACGTAAATCTATTCGTTCCCATTTCATCATTTAAATATCCATTAAACAATAACCATATTCATAACATATGTACATATGACAACGAAAGATACTATAAAAATATGAAGCATTTATATTACCACAGATATAACACATCTTAACACAACTATTACAAATGATCGTACCTAAATAAATACATTGCTTGAATAAACATTACATCCAAATGATAGTAAAATACAACTGTCAAAACATACATCTCAATAACCACATATACTATTTACAACAAGGTCATCCCAACACACGTGGGAGACAATACATCAATGAATACATTACATCTGAAGTATAACATACATCCAGTACAAAGAATTACTGGATCATCAACATCCTCCAAAACCCTGCAATAAAAGATACATCTGCAACAGAAAGGGAACCCAATGGGGTGCAAAGCACGTTCCACCCAACCACCCCCATGCTGGGAGTAGACAAGGAAGGATCCCCGACCAAGCACGCCTAACAATAACAAAGATTAACTCCAAATAGACAACTTAACATCAAAGATCACCTAGAAAACTCACAACGACAAATTCAAAAGGCACAACAACAAATCACTTCTGAACATATCAATAAGTCACAATCACAACAACAATGAAACTCAAGGCATAATATCAAAGACCACTTCCAATAATAACCAAAGAGAAATCAATAAATCACTTAACCACTATAGACACAATATCACTTAACACGAGGTTACAATGCTTCCAAAGAACAATGATCATGTACATCCCACAATAACTGACTGACTATTGACATAGGAAGAGTGTCATGCATAAATTGCTATGAGTTACCCTGGCTCAACCTTCCTAGGCTACCAGACCCCCATCCTGGGTTACCCTGGCTTGCCTCTATCGGCCGCCGGACCCTCACGCAAAACTATGCGTCCCATCTCATCTCGAGCCTTATCATTCACTTGATTCACAAGAGAGACATTCTTTATCTTTATTAGTGTGAAAGATCCCCATTAATTCTTTTAGATTATCACTTAGTTAAACTCTAGGTGAGTTACCCTGGCGCCCCTTTGTGTGCTGGACCCCCACAAAGAGCCACTCTCCTATCGACAACACATAAGGTACAATACCACAATAGGTAACTAGACAACATAACCTCTCCAATCAAAGGAGGAAACAAAATAAGGAAACTCACTTTGAACACTGGAGGAAACCAAATATGAAAACACACTCCTTCCAAAGGAGGTACAAATCTCATTACTCACTCCTATTTCCCAGGAGGCACAAATCCCCATTCATGGAAACCGGGTACAGCATCATAGTACAACTCTACACCATTCCCAAGGCGATTCACAAATTGAACCTCTACAAAAACATCCCACTCTAGAGAACTTCTCTGGAAGACTTACATAGACCCTTAACCCCATTTGCCCGACATGGAGAATAAAAGAAACATGATAGAAAAACATTCCAGGAAACTCATTATCTAATGTTAGGGTTTCCTAAACCCAGTCAAACACAGTTTACAATCTTGCATTTACTCAATCAAAAACACCAAATTCATTTCCCAACATTGAAGTGTTTACAACCCAATCATTTACTCTAAATTTCACAATTAACTTCCCTAACCAGAGCGTTCCTATAAATAAAGTCATCTGAATAAAATAATCAACCCTTACTCTATGTTTAACAGTAGTATTCATAATCGAAGTATTGTAATAAACAAATTCATCCCGTTAAATAAATCAACAACTTGAGAATATACAACTCAACTCAAAACACTTCGTTTATTTCTAATTTTCTCGATTAAACTATAATATTATAACTCGTAAAAATTATCATATTAAATTCTTATTCAAAACATTTCAAAATTATTTATATAAATATATTAAGAATGAAACATTTTTATAAAACCAATCATTTTATCAAAAACATATTTAAAATTTAACAATTAATTTATATATATATTAAATAATATATAATAAATATATATTAAATAATATATATTATATATATATTATAAACCGAATATGAATTAAATAAAAATTGAATTATAAAAATTATTTTATAAACCAAAATCCGAATTAAAAATACTAAATAATAAAAAAAAACATAAAAATAAAAATTAAATAACTAATTTTTTTTAATTTTCCCTACTTCTTGGGGTAGCATTACAGTGATGGTACCTTGTCCCTACTATTATGGTGGCATGGCAGCTTACCCCGTGGGGCAGTGCCGTGGGTGAATTACCTGACCTTGGCCAACCACCCACAAAATTTAATAAATACCCTTTTTTTTTTTTATTATTATTTTAAAATTAAATTTATATTTTTAACATTATTTTCACAATATTCCTCTTACGGAAAAACTCGAAATCAACTCGAAATACATGCCAATAAAATATTTAAATGCACCGTTATATATATTCAATTTAATTTTCTTGAAATTCGAACTAAATAAAAATTTATTTATATATATATATATAAATATAAATATAAATGAATTCAAACAATCCATATGAATAAATTGTTTTTCCTAACAAATTCAATATAGATTTGGGCAAATAAAATCAAACAATAACAAATTAATTTTTTTACAAACAAATTTTGTTGAATAAATTTTGAAGGGTTTTACTATAGTTTTCTACAGAGGATTCGAGAATATAAATACACTACGTTTTCAAATCACAAACCTCATTTAATTACTTTTTGAAAACATAGCAACCAGATTTGTTTACAGATCAACCAAGTATTAATAATTTAAAAGGAGAAACCCTGGAGTCCTTCGTCTGAAGAAGAATCCCTTCTGTAGCCTCCTCTCGATCTCCTCCTGCCGCTCTCTTTTCTCGATCTTCTGCCTTCAACATTCTTCTGAACAATCTTTTCTTTTTCCAATACCACAATAATTTTTACCCAGAAAACACCAACCAAAACTATCTTTCCTTTAATTTTTCTTTTTCAGATCCAAAACCACAGAGCAAAAACTTCCGTGTGTGAATAAATCTCTCATCAAAATAATAAATCAAAATAAAGATTCAATAAAGCTCTTCCGATTTCTTTTTCCAAAAAGCCTCTTTTCTTATTGGTCCTTTTCCAGCTTTTAAAAGCTCATACTTATCTAAAAATTTTAATTAAAAATTAATTATTTACACGATATTTTCCACACAAGATTTTCTAATTTAATAATAATAAAAAGATAATATCTAATTATTCTCAACAATATTAATTTAATTTAATTTCTTGCACTATAATTAATTAAATACTTTTTAATTTATAATATATTTAAATTTAACCATTTACTAACTCTCAATTAAATCAATTAACAATGCAACATTAATTAATTATTTTATGAAATACGATCAATTAATTAAAATAATAGCAAATTAAATAAATACTCATGAGTCAAACTACATAGGAACCAAGGACGAGCACCAGTCCCTTAACTTGCTTTGACTTCCCACAGAGACTGATGGACTTGGGACAGGGGACACTTCCAAACCCTACTCCACTTTTCAACATTTTACCCATTTTGGGTTAATTTGGCCACACTACCATACATCTGCAGAAGGTGGAAGCAGACTTATTCTGCAATCTGCATCCTAAATAAGCGTCAGTAGCACATGTATATAATCAAACATCCTATGGTGAGAAGGAATTGCGATTGTATCGAGGGGCACCGTGAGCGAGTGATGCTACATTGTCCTCTCACCTACTCTATTCTAACAATCACGATATCAATGACGAACTAACATTTCTAACCAAATTGATCATAAGATAACATGATACTTAACTACTGCATCATAACTAATCATTAAACCATTGCATTATAAAATAATACTGAATTCAAATAACATGATCACCATAGAATTATCGCATCGACATATAAAACATTAACGAACAACTATTCGAATAAACAATAATCCAATCAACACACAAAGTATCATAAGTCATACTAATAATGTCATATCAAATGATCATGTCCACTAAAGGAATAACAACATCATCAAACTTCAAACCAACCAAATCAAACAATAATAGTATCATCATAGAATCAACGTATCAAGTTAAAGCATAGAAATTAATAAGTCTAAACAGTATGAGGGGTATTACATGTAGACCCTCTTGAGAGAGATTTCACTATGTTAAGGGATGATTAGAGTGGTGATTTTAAGGTAAAGGTGAAGGAGGTTGTTGACAAAGCACAAGATCTCCTAGAACAACAACAACAAGCTATGGATATCCCAAAGCGGCCTACAGATGTTCAAGAAGTTAGGGAGGAAAAAATGGTAGAACATGTGCCAGGGAATGAGGAGGTGGAGCAGAAATTCCCTCCTCCTCATATTGAGGAAACTCATAGTTTAGATGTTCCCCCTGACAGAATTGTCAAATGACAATATGATAAAGAAAGTGATGATGATCCCAAAATTAAGGAATGTGATGAATTCCTTGTTGATGATTAGTTTGTGCAATCCACAAAATTTCAAGAATTTATGATTCAACAGTGGAGTAAAGAGATAAAGGAGATACTTGAATTAGCTCGAGCTAATGTTGAACCTTCTCATTAGAAAGAAGCTGAGAAAGTAGAGGACAAGATTAAGGCTAAAATTGTAGCTATTACTCCCACTAAGGCTAGGAAAATTGTCACAGATAGTGGAATCATGTTATTACCAGGGTGCACTATCACTGTTGCTATAGCATATGATGTTGTAAGAAGGAACCCTCAGGCTTCAATATCTGAGGAACAATTTGAGGATAAGGTGTTTGGATCTAGATATAGTCCAAAGTTGCATACTCTTGCAATTTGGTCTATGACACCTAATACTGGTAAACATGATGTTTTTAGGCCTATTGAAGAGGTTATTGGTTCCTTAGTGGTCAAAAGAGCCACAAATATAACTCATGTCCAAGCAGTTGAGTTAACTGCTCACGTTGCAATGCTTAGTGTGGATACTACACAGATTTCTCAGAAAAAGTATGTGTAACGCCCCGCCGTGTGAACCCCAAAGGACGATTAAACAATAATTACTGCACAATTTTTTTTTAGTTAACATAACATACATGTAATACACATTAAGTCATGACATAAATTTCATTTAAGTAGATTCACTAACACATACATCCCTTGGGGTACACGAGGATTCATTATGCGACTTGGATCCACACAACGACAATAAAGAATAAAATCCAAAGATATAAACATTAACAAATATAACACATACATGAAAATTCATTGATAAGAAACCATCTGTGAACATAAATACAACATATGCATGATTAACTTAACACATTGAGTAACAATTGCCATGGCCAATATCCACACAAGGTTTAACGTTACATTACAATACAATATTCTAGAGGTACAATGATACAAAAGTGTTTCCAAACATAAATGGAAACCATACACAAGATAACATGATACAAATAAACAGATGAATACAAAGTATCATAACTGGCACCAAGACAAATACAACTCACGGGTGGCTGCCTTGTTGTACCAATCCATACTCTCGATCCATGGCCGCAGGGACCAATGGGTGCCCTTTGCGCGTTCGCAAATTGCGTGGGTCGAGACCCACCCCGTATAGGAGCTAACAAGAGGGCCTCAACCAAGAACATCCAAGCCTTGGGGGCCACGGGCCTCAGCGATAGTACACAAAGTATCATGAAACTCAAGGTTACAATGACATAATGGAAATGGCATCAAGAGTCAACAAAACAACTTAAAATCATAAATCTTATTACATAAATCAAAGCAATGATCAGTAAACAAGTAACCAAAGGATGATCATGAAACACTTCCAAATCAAACTGAATTAATAAACATATTACAATTCAAATTGCAATTAAAAAATACAATAACATC
>VDFB02032792.1:0-87321 GCA_007258455.2 Sequoia sempervirens
ACCACTTGAATAACTCCACTAGGCCACTTGCATACGGATCTGACTGATTTATTATAAATAAGTCATTACTATAGTCTATAGATAAAGATACTACCTGTATAAATGAGTTATAACTATAGTCTATAGATAAAGATACTACTTGTATTGATGTTCGTATCATTTCTTCCTTAAAGTAAACTATCCTCAATTTAAAGTGATGAATCAGACCCATCTTGTAGCTACCAAGACAAGCTAGTAGGAAATGGAATCTAGCAGAGTATCGAGAACATACAGACCACAAACAATGAAGATGAAGACCCTCACTGGATATAACCAAATGTTGAATGATTTTGAATGCATAAAATGAAATATCCTAGAGAAAAATGTTTCAATGATATCAAAAGGATCCTCATATCACAGTTCAGAAACTTGGCAAGTTACTTGAAAAATCTTGAGTCAAATCTGTCAAGCTACTAGTCAGTGCTCACCAATTCCTCTTGTATCTTTGCTGATTACTCTCCAATAACTGTCTAGCTAGCATAAAAAACATATTTTTTTTTTCAATTTCTTTCTTCTTTTTTAACTCTATTAATGTGGATTTGAAAGAATTTTCAACAAATTCCCTCTCTATGTAAGAATTGAATCCATTTCTTATGCTTTCCAACACTATTGTGCCCATTTTTAAGTTTTTTGTATGATTGTTTTTTTTTTTAATATGCTGACTACTAAGTAGAGTCAAAATTTTGGCCTGCTGAGTTCTGCCGAGCCCAAGTTTCTGAACTATCCCTCATTTGGAAATCCAAGCTCCAAATATTGACTATTTGCATTGAAGATTTCCATATTGAGCAAACAGGAAAAGTAGTGGTGAACAGAATCAATCCAGAGCATAGAACTCAATCGCAAAGTTGCAGAAAGCAAAGCTGCTGGGTACCTCTCCTTCCTGGGTACAAAATTATGGAAGGTAATGAAGCCGGAGGAGAAGATGTCAATATTGAAGCCAAAAAGAATCCATCTTGGATCCATGAGAAAGCTTAGGAAAAGGACTGCTGGCAACTATGAAAATGAGAAATATAGATTTCATTGTTGGTTTGCTGAGTTTTTTAATTGACGGGACAAAGAAGAGTGAGCTGTTGCAGAGATAGGAACAGTTCCATATGGTGTCAATGGCCATATCTGAGATGCAACCACTAAAGAAGAAGATAGGGTGTTGAAAGGTGGTGAAATGAGTTGTTGATAAGTGGAACATGTTGAACAATTGTTGTCTCCAAAAAATGTCTTCATTGTGTGTTGTATGGATAACCATTTGACCAGTGCATGATCTAGTCATTAAGATGGCGAGTAGCTTGTAGATGGTAGAAAGTCAGACCCGTCAATTTCCTTTATGAGTGTAGGAAGTGAAGGCAGATTAGTTGTCCAGAGTCTCCAGACAGAGGCAAGTTGCTTGGTGGAACCATTATGGAGATGTGCGGTTGTTCCTGTCATTGACTCGAGCTGATACATGCTTGATATAAGCTGCAGAAATTCAAGACAAAATGGCTTCCATTGTTGCCATCGACAGTGACATCAAATGCCAGGAGCAATATCATGATCTGTAGGAAAAAGCCTACAAGTCATTTTTAGAAAAAAAACAGAAAAAACTCAGCAGAAACTGTTTTTCCTGTCAGCATCTTTGATTCAATTTCTGATGTCAAATTTCTAAAGTTGATTTCTTTCTAGAAAAAAATTGTTGCATAATATCTGCTGTTAATTAATGACTTCCAATTTCCTATGATAAAATTCCTCTTGTCAAAGGGATCCTCATGAAATAAGCTTCTTTCTATTTGTGACTTTGTTCTTGTAAAAACAAAAGCTTATTAGCTTGTGCCTTTTTCTTATAATCATGCATTGTCACTTCTCATTTTTATTTGATAGATGATCCAACAAGCTCTTCAAGAGCTGTTCAGAACCCCAATTTAGCATAATTGCTTACCCAAAAACTACACAACCAATGGCTACAACAGGCTCCTTTTTAACTCCAACTTATGCAGCAGATGACAAGCATGTTCCAATTATTGATCAAACCTCCCACAGAAACATACATCTTAATAATCATTTTTACTAGCAACTTGGCTTCATCTGCACAACCAAGATTGAGGACTTCACTTACTAGAGTCAAGGAAATGGATGATTGTCCTTCATTTCCATCTCTACAAGGTCCTCATGATCCTAACCATGGGGGCACCATACTCTCCTTGAGTTGGCCACGCAACCCTCACCACCTCACTACCCTGCTATCTCCTCCGATGGAGGTATCTATAGGACTGATCATAACACCACATTGAGCTTGTTCCTATCACTCCAACTACAATCTGAACTTCTTCCTTAGGTCAATATGCAATTAATAAAACTAATAATGAACTTCATATTGCTCATCCCACTCCTCAATTGACAGCTGGTCCTGATGGACTCTTCACAACTTCAATGTCAACATCACCTTCTTGTCTTTTAGTACATCCTATATGTTCTTCTTTAAGTAGGGAGAATACCTATTGGCTTCGATTTCAACAGCTCTTATGATCAAATTCATTGCCCCAGATTTAATACTATTGACTATTCCAAATACAAAAATATCTTAATACAAAGATCTTTTGTGTTGATCATCAATTTCTGGAACTCGGATCTTCTTGACATTGGCCAAGCAATTCAGCCTCTTTGATATTTCAATCCTTGAAAACATCCCCTTCAACATTAATGATATATCCAATCAGAGACTCCCCCATCACTGTTTGTTGCTTACATGCACCTCACACCCTGCTAGATTTCCTTTTCTCATGGTTCATCTTTTCAACTACAAGAAGCTTTGGATTTATCTAGCAAAATTGGGGACAGTTTCCTCCAAAGGGGGAGGAAATAATGAGGACATACCATGTATTCAGAAAGTGAACTACAGTCCACATGTAAGTAGGCTGGTAGAAATAAAATAGAAGACAACTACATAGGAAAACTAGATATAAAGTACTTGCCATTTGGATCAGCTGTAAGGGAAGATGCTAAGATAGCCATGAATTAAAAGGTAGATGGACAGCTGGAATGACTATAAGGGGTAGATAGCAATAAACTAAAAATTAGATGGACACTTGGAACTGCTGTAAAGTGTATAGAGCAATGAGCAATTAGATGGGAAGTTGGAACAGTCGTAAGTCTATAAAGTAACAAGTAATTAAATGTACAGTTTGAACAGCTGTAAAGGGTATATAGAAATAGAAGTGTCTATAGCAATGAATAAATAGATGGGTAGTTGGGACCATGGTAGGAAAATTTGGAGACTACTTCATTGACTTGCCATAACTTGCAAGTTTTCCATGCCTGCCCATAACTTGCAAGTTTTCCAGCCTGCCACACCAAGTTGATTGAGACATGCAACCCAAGTGCTTGGCAATTTTTTTCTTGGACTCAGCCAAGTTTTCTGTTCAGACTCGTGAATTTTTTTCATGGACTCACCTGGCAATGGGTTATAAGTTATAACAAAACCCACATAATTTCCAGCATTTCAATTCATTTTTTGACATTTTTGGTCTTATTTTTCCCTACAGAGGATGTCTGCAGCATCCACATGAGATAAACATGCTGAGGGAAGGTATTGGAAGGAGATTTTAAGGCACCTTCAAAGATCCAAACCAGTATATATCTATTTTTTTTTCTTTCTTTTGATTTAATGAAAAATTAGAAAGGGGAAATGCTATCCATTTCCCCTCCCCACCTTTCATTTCCTAGCATTTTTCTATTGTATTTGCATTCTATTTTCTCCTATAGCTGTTTGTCACTTTGCCATATGCTTCTTTTTCAAAACCCCACTGATATATTTGTTTTCTATGTTAAAAACAGCAATTTCCAGTTCAACATTGATGTGTGGTAAGAAAGACCCTATATAGAAGTATGGAACGTCGGGTGCTATCAAGGGCCAAGTCCATTGTATTAAATGTCAACTTCTTATGACAAGAAGAGTTAATAGATTAAAATGCCACCTAACTAAAATACCTAGACATGATGTGTCTGAAGAGATTGCGAGAGAAATGGATGCCCTACCTGCCAATTAAGAAATGGAGAAAAAGGAAAAGCAGAGGGCAAAGGGAGAAATGGTAGCATGATGAATTTCAATCCTAATTTATATAAAGGTTCCTTTTTTCCCCAAACATTCATCATCTACTTTTCTCTATCGACGATATTATTGAGGGTTCTACTCCGAGACATCTTCCTTCTTCATCGACACCAAATTTCTTTATTCCACACAATGTTCTAGGAGCACAACCTTCACTTGAAGGTGCCACTCAAAATGAAGAAAAACACTATTAGACTAGGATGTATTATAATAATTCTCCCTTCAATGTAGTGAACAACCCATATTGGAAAGGGTTGGTGAATGCATTGATAGTTGTTTGTAGGGGTTTAAGACTCCAACAACTAGGGATTTGAGCAGGCCATTGCTACAAGAAGCTATAAAACATGGATTGTTGTTGATGATTAAAAGAAAGCATTGTAAAGGAAAGGGTTTCAACATCTTATTGGATGGATGGACAAATGGGTAGAATAGGACTCTCCTTAACTTTTAGTGGCTTCTAATAGAATATTGGCATTCTTGAAGTCCATAGATACCTCACACGAAATCAAAAAAGTTCAGACTTTGTGCAATCTATTGGATGAGATGATCTAGGAGGTTGGGGCTGAGAATATTGTCCAAGTTATCACAAACAATGCAGCAACGTATGTATTTGTGGGAAGACTTATTAGGGAGAGGCATCCTACTATTTCTTGGACTCCTTGTGCCACACAGTGCTTGGATTTGACGCTACAGGGCATTGGGAAGATCAAATATATAAAAAATGTAATTGATGACGCTAAACAGGCTACCAAATTTATCTACAACCATACTATGGTCCTTTCTTTGATGAGAAAGCACATGAATGACAAAGAGCTTGTGTGACTAGGGGTGATACAATTTGCTAGCCACTTCCTCAGTCTATAAACCATTGTTGCTGCAAGTCCTTCTCTCAAACAAATGTTTGTGTCCAATGGCTAGATGGAATCTCCATATTCCAAAAACCTAATGGGGAGAAGGCTACAAACATAACTTTATATGGAATTATCTCTTGCTGCTTTTTTTTTGGTTAATTTTGTCATTTTTTTAAATGACAACACCTTTGGTCAAGGTCCTTTGTTCGATGGATGGAAATGAAATGCCAATGGGTTACCTCTATGAGGCCATGGATAAGGCCAAGGAGGCCATTTTGCATTACTATGGCGTAAACAAAAGAAAGTATGAAATAATTTAGCACATCATTGGTCATAGATGTACGAACCAACTCCACCAACCGATACATGCCTTGACCTACCAGCTAAACCCAAATTTTTATTTCTCTGAAACATTTAAGGCCAACGAGGTCACGGCAAGCATTATCTCAAGCATTGACAAGATGGTGCCAAAAAATGAGATGAGAGACAAAGTTCTTATCAAGTTGGAGGTCTACAAGGGTGCAGAGAGGAGGATTTTTTCTTCAACTCAAGCAATTCAAAGGAGGGGGAAACAACAACTAGGTAAAAGAGTAATCCTTTGATTTTTAGCTTAATACTAGAAGTAGAAACTAAAATCTTGAAAGTTTGAACAAACTCTAAATTTTTACTTAGTTCTCTATTATTTTAATTTTTTTCTTTGTCGATTTATGGTGGAAGAATTATAGTGTTGGAACACCAAATTTTCAGAGCTAGCTATCTCTGTTTTGTCCCAGCCCTAGTGTGCTTTTGGGTGTGAACACAATTGGAGCCTATTAAAGAGCGTTCATAGAAAGAAAAGAAACAAGTTGACCCAAGAACACATAGTGTTCCACGAGGTTTAGGGGATGGGAACGAGGGGACGCATTTCAGGGATGTGGGGACGAGGGGTCTAAGTTTGGGGGGATAGGGGGACGGTGGGGGGGGCGGCAGGGTGCTGAAATACATATAGTACTTGAAAAAATAGTTACAAAAAGATGTGTAAGTATTAGAATTATACATCTTGGAGACAACTAGGAGTCCCCTAGACATCTTGAGAATACCCCAGCATCCTCGAAGTCCTAGTGGCATCTTGGAGACATCGACACTGGTGGTGGGATGGTGGCGCTGGTGGGGGTGTGTCCCTCCCAAGTCCCCAAGTCTCTGAGATGTCTCCGTCTAGGAAACGCGAGGTTTTTTGGGGGGGGACGTGTCCCCGTGGAACATTGAGAACACATCAAGGACCTTTTCTTCATTTGGTACAACCTTCGCCTTCAACCAAAAAGGTGGAAGTTCCTTCTCATGATGCCATCAACTTGGATAACATCAATCCTTTTGATAATTGGACTATCAAACAACATAGTAATTCTTGCTTACTAATGAAGATCTTGCTAAATTGAAGAGAGGAGCAGTAAAAGCAATAGAGTTGGATGCAATTGAGGCAAATGAAGACACTTTTGAGGAAACAATCAATCATTATTTTGATAAAACTTACCTTATAGTTTGAGGCCCAAAAAAATTACACTAGGAAGGGGAAGAGGAAGATGTAAATTGTATTTATTTATTTTTTTGACATATCGTCATATGTAAACAGTTATAGTGTAGTTATACATTTGTTATTTATAATTTTGTTGTATTATAGTGTACTGTTCGACTTTGAAACTTTGAAATTTCAAATTTTGAGAGTTTGAGTCATATGATAATGTTTTTGATTAGATAAGTAGGGTTTTGAAAGGACCCTGAACCCTTTTACAACTTGAAAGATAGATCATTCAGCTCAGCAAAACAGCAAAAAACTAGCAGAGAACAACAAGACAACACAAAAGAGCAACCAAACAGAACCACTACAGCTCCATTAAAATGGAGCAAAAACTACACACCAATTGTTCCAAAGAATTTTGCTGAACCATTATTCAAGGGTTCTTCTCCTCAAATCTTTTCATCTTTTTTTTGCAAGGAGAAGAAACAGGACCACTCATAGGACCAACCAAACCAAGAGTATCAACAAAGGGGCCATTAGAATCTTCAACCTAAGGCTTCTGAATGTAATCTTCCGTAACGGCAGACATCTTCTCCTCTCCCTTCCAAACAAGGTGTTGTTTCTTTTTCGTTAGGCAGGTAAAGGAGGCATGACCGACTTTATCGCAAGAATAGCATATAATGGGAGAATTTTCATATTCAATCTGCTGCACCCACTTACCAAATCTTGAAGATAAGGTTATCTGAGTAGGGAGAATAAGGTTATTCTCCACTAACACACAAAACCTAGCAGACAATAATTGCTTCATCGATTTCGTGATCTTATCCATAGAACAAGAATTCCCAAAAGAATTAGCAATACCCATAAAAAAAATTTCATGCCAAAACTCCAAAGGCATCCTTGGCAAACAAACCCAAATAGGAAACTTAAGAGTGTCCGTCATAGGGTTGAAATCAGGAGACCACCTTTGAAGGCAAAGGCCGTTCTAACCAAAAAACCAAGGGCCATCCAGAAGAACCTTAGAGAAACTTTCTTCGCAAGGAAAGGAAAAGAGGAAGAAACCATTTGTCATGGCAATTAGCTTGACCTGATCGCAGAACTTCCAGATCCAACAAACCCATCTTCTAACAACATCTATGTTGGGATGAAGACCACAAAATCTCCCAACCAAGAAGCTCTTAAGCCAATCCAAAATCTCGGAAAAGGTAGAGTCAGGAACATCAAATTCATCTTGTCCTTCCTCCAAAGCAGCAATGGAGCTACCATCAGAAACCTCGCAATGGTCAGACCCACCACCATCCTCCAAAGCATGAAGCTCCGTCGAAGCAGCCATAGGGGAGGAAGGAAGAACAGTTTGAAAAGTACTCAAACCCTCAACCCTACAGTCCAACCCATCAATGGGAAGCTCAACAACTATAGGGGACAAAGGGGAAACAATAGGGACTTCAAAAGAGGAAGAAGCGCCCTCCTCAGCAATAGTAGGGAGAAGGAATCCCTTTTTGAGACCAAAAAACAAAGCATTGTCACTAGTTTTCTCAACAGAACTAACAGTCAGGTTCCTCTGAGTCTTTAGACGGGCCTCTAGAAGGATATCAAGGAGAAGCTCATCCTCTTCAACCAACCCCTCATAGAACCTATCCTTAGGACAACTGGAAGCAACAAAGGAAGAACCATCAACAGGATCTTCAAAGTCAGAGTATAGGAAATCATCCTCATCCCACTCTTGAGCCCACAGGTCAACAACCGGGGAGTTGGGGGAGACTTTCACACTTTTAGAAGGTGCACTTCCAACAACAAAATGCTTAACAATAGAGCCACTCCCCGTAGAACCAAAGCCACGATGGGAGCCCTCCTGCAAAATTGGCCCACCCAACATAGAGCTCAGACCAACAACAGGAACCTCGGTTCCATACAACCTGCCAACAACGTCACCACAACAGATCTGTCGACTCTCCAGTCCAAACCCCGTAGAAGCTACAGGAACAGGAGCAGAAATCTCAGGACCAACTTTAACCGTCGCCAAAGAGAGCAGGGGAGAGTACGCAACAGGCCCATCTTCATCTGTCTCGCCTCCTTCATCCTCGCCGTTTGCAGAAGCCTTGACGCTACCTGAAGATGAATTTGAAACCCCCCTCCCGCCGTTACTCTTCCTTCCCAGCTTTCACTTGCCGCTCATTGCTCTTCGTTTCAAGTATGTTGTTTAAATTATGACAAATTGATATTAAAATTAGACTTTTGCATTCTCTTAAATGCATTAATTTATTTTTTGTGTAAATTATGAGGGGTTTTTTTGCCACATTTTTCGAGTTTTTTTCCCAAACCTATACTAATTCTCGAGTCTAGGTCAAATTTTTGAGTTGCTTAGTCCACATTCTCAAACTACGGTTGGAACAGTCCTAAAGGGTATATAGAAATAGGGTATATGACAATGTTTAATTATGACAAATTGATATTAAAATTAAAATTTTGCATTCTCTAAATGCATTAATTTATTTTTTATGTGTAAATTATGAGGGTCTTTTTTGCCACATTTTTCGAAGTTTTTTCCCAAACCTATGTTGAGTCTCAATTCTAAGTCAAATTTTTGAGTTGCTTAGTCCACATTCTCAAACTACGGTTGGAACAACCGTAAAGGGTATATAGAAATAGAATCCATCTTTTTAACCATCCATCAAATTACTCATTGCTATATACACTTCACAATAGTTCCAACTATCCATCCAATTTTCTATTCATTGCTATCTAATACATATACATGTTTCTCCTATGTAATTATACTCAAAATCACAACAATATAATCATATCAACAAGATGAGTATATTAATGTCCACAAGTGACCACAAGTAGGCCAATGGGACTTGAGAATGCATCAATGAAGAATAGAAAGTTCTAGGAAGAGAGAATCCTAGGAAAGAAAAATAAAGGAGTGAATTGCTAAAAACAAAATGAAGCATTCCAACACTAACAAGCAATTAAGAAACCAATACAAAGAGCCATTTGGAGAGATCAAAATCCACAAAGAACAAGGATTGATGAAGACTGGAAGGACTTCGTCAAATATCTTTGTTAGAGCTTGGAAGGGAGGATCATCGGTGCGATCATCAATCATTGTGAAAGGACCAATACACAATCTATTAATACTCATGGAGTATAGAAGGCCAAGGGAGCCAAGCACGGTAATGCAAGGAGGAAGCACAACACTCCATCTAGAATCTCTCCTAACATCCAAGGCTAGTGTAACTCTCGTAGTATTGAATAAAATTGTAATGTATGTTTATCCTAGAGGTTATAGTTGGGAAGGAATTGGTCCATGATGTCAAGTAGCAAATCCACAACATTGAGAAGGAGCAAAATCACATTGTCAAGGAAAAATGTGCAAGGGCATCTAGTAGTAATGGTATGCTGGGAGAATTGTCATCTATCAAGTCTATCTACTTCTTTGTGTGAAGTAGAAATTTCCAAAGAGCATTTGGTGTCACCAATCTCTTGACTGGGTTGGAAGAAACATGTGATTAGCATGGGAGCTCTAGGGCCTATAGGAACTCCCTATAGAGATTTGCACCAAAGGGTGAGGATCACTCAAAGATAAAGGCCCAGGCACCACTAGTTTGGATATCTAAATAAGGTAGATAGAGTGTTGCCTAATTCTTTGTAGAGGCAATGGTATCTTCCTTGGATCTCATAAAATGGGGAATTTGAAAATGATGTGTTTCTAAGTCTCAATCTCCTGGAGGGAACAAAGCCAAATCTAGTCATGGCAAAGAACATGATGATCAATCTCAACTTGTAGCTAGTGAGAGAACATCCTTAGTTGGCCAAGGAGAAACCTCAACCCATGGGACCAATGTCATTGGAGATGGAGACGATGACAAATGATACCATCCACCACTTGTAGGAAATGTTCTATGTAAAAAGAAAGCTTGGGGCTAAGCGGCTCAAGGAGAGAGGTCTAGGTAACCTAGATATACTACTATATGTAGATATCCTCTCTAGTAGCTTTAGAGACGGCCTTTAAGGAAAGGAGTAAACAGGAAGCATCCAAAAAGTACATGCAAGGAGGTAGTCTATCAATATAAATGTCAATAGACAATAGATAGAAGGAGCAAGCTAGTCTCTGAATACTGACAATGTTGGTATCTAGCGGAGTCTAGAGATGTAAACCTCTCTAAAGAACAAAGAGCTAAGTATGGATACCTCTCATGACCTACAAGAAAATATCCCATGAATGAGTCTATGGATAGAAAGTGAACTTGAAGACACTCTAGAGGCATAGAGGTTGGGCAGCAAACTTGTCTTGGAAAATGCATTGAGGAACAGTCCATTTGCAATCGAGGATGTGCTGCAACATGAAAGTGTGACCCTCTCTATATGAGCCCAATCAACAGACCCAAAACTAGATCCCCAAATTTCAAACCCATATAAAAATGTAAGTCTGATGATTGTATCAAAAAGGCATGTCTTTGAAGGAATTTCTTGGAAGTGGATGTGGAAATACTGATGCTCCAAGACAGAGAGGTATATCCCTTGCAAAGGCACAATTGAGAAGTGGGCTTCATGCTAAAGGATGGACCATTAAATGAGACCCCCAAGAGGGGTTTAAAACAGCAAATAGAGAGCCAATAATTTGAAAGGGAGATGGATACAAATTTTTGTATGCTTATAGAAGTAGAGCCCGTGATTTTTCAATCATACAAGACCATTTAGTAAGTACCTACAAATATATTTTAAGCTTTTGAAGAAACTCCACAGAAACAATGGGATTTGGAAATCATAGCAAATAAATTAGGAAAGTGCATTGCATCTAGCCAATAACAAAGAATGGATACCTATGCTCAGATTCATGTCAATCTTGATCAAAATTAACAGCTAGCAAAGAGTATCACTCAATTGTTTTTAGAATATGAATGAGAAGAGACCCTAGGCTATGGGACAGAACACTTGAGTACCTATAAGGTCATGAGCATGGGAACTTATAACAAGCATACCCCAAAGCCACTATAAATAAGGAAATAATTGCAAGGACCTTAGGATGGGGGGAAAATGGTAGGCCACCAACAGCAGAGAAAATTGCACGCTCAGATAAATGAAAGGAAGGATTAGAGTCTACAGACAGAAGTAAATCTGATATCCCCATAAATACAGAGATTGCGATATAAACTGAAAGCAGACAAGTTGAAAAAGGATTAAAAAAGCAGAGATTGTCAAGAGACAGCGTCCTGACATAAGGCAGTTTATGTACAATGCATGAAAACATTTGTAAAAGAAGACAACTTAATAGAATCTATGAGATATATATTGTAAAATGTGGAGCTACTCTGCATATTAATCTCACAGATGTTGTAGTCCACATTATCATGCATAAAGAGTCAACCATGTATGACCATCCAGAAATAATAAGGCTATTAAAATAACAATTTAAAATAATAATTAGTAATCAGAAATTACAAATATATGTAATTTAATGAGTCACTTAAGAAAATAAGTGACCACTAATTTCAGCTAAAGGGTCAAAGGGCTCAGACATGAAGATGCCACATTAACCATCATTGAGCTTCATGGACCTATTTTTGGTGTGACATTCCCTAAATTCCATGCTGTCCTTCACCTTGAATTATTGTTCGGGACTTTGGTAGGTAGAGTTGCTCACTTTGGCGTCCTTACATGAAACTCACAATTTTTATTCTAATTATTGTCAAATTATAAATTCAGCAAGCATTTATGGAAAGAAATATGCTGTCTTCGGAATTTTAGAGAAAACAAAGTAGTGATCTGGCATCTATGAGACAGCAATCTACTCTCAGCATTAATGATACATTTATATAATATTCTACTAGTTAAGTGGATTGAACCGTCATTCTGCTACTGTTTCCTCTGATGATTCTTTTTGAGCATTAGTGGGGGCCTCCAACAACAAACTAAACAGAGTATAATCAAGAAAAATTAAGAAAATCATAATCTCTAAACAGTGAATATTAATATTATCTTCAGTCTTAAAGATCTTACAATGGGAGGAAAGGGTCCGAATGTTTCCCCACAAATTCTACAACCCTGCCACATCCAAGAATTGCATCAAACATTAAATCTTTTAACATTTTATTTTATTTCTTTACAAACAAAAAAGAGTATTAAAAATTGTGACCAGACATGTGTAAAACTTCAAATGCCTTTTTGATGCAAGAAATTTACCAAATACAATACAAGTATATAAAGACTGTACAACAGACACATTACTTACTCTGTACAACATTTGGAAGCAGGGGGGAGACCTTCAAGTGTCTTTAGCTCCTCCTGTGTAACAAAAAGAGAAAAAATTGTCTTAATAAACATTCTTTAATAACACTCGCTATCAAACCCATAAATGAGATAGTCAGGCCTTTAATGTTTGCAACACAGATCAAATAGCATTGTAAAGTAACTCAGACAGTTTCTCATGTTCCAACTACACAATCAAAATGACAATTGGCACATGATAAGAAATATAAGCATCCTGAAAACAAGTAAATATAAATCTTTTCAAATGCATATTAATTTTTTTTTTAAATATACAACATTAGTTGTGTTTAGCTATGGTGTTTTTAGCTTTGTGTAATTTAACACATATTTGGTAAATTTGATAATTAGTAAACCCAAATTTCTGGTGGACAAATCTCTACATTATGCTGCCACCTGTATCAACTTTGCTCCTTCCATCCATACTAGCCACCCTTATTTGGATTTTCTCACCTGATCCATTTTGTATCAATGATATATGACATGTTTATAGTACATGGAAATCAAATGTTTAGGATCAAAATTGCCACCAAGAATCATCCTACTATATTACCAAGCTTATGCAAAATATGTGCTAAGAGCAAAATAGTATTTCAGAACCACAAGTACATAACAATTGGTTGTTTTCATTAAAAGATTTCTAGAGTGTACTGGAACAAGCTTAAATACATATGTATGTTTATGCAAGAATATTGAAGCCAAAAGTTTGATACTTTCAGGGGATTGTAACAACTAACAAGTTAAAGACATGGCCATCTGAAATAACTGATAAAATTTGAGAAGATAATCATAAAATGGTTCATATCCTTAGGACATCTTTAAAAGAATTTGATTATTAACAGAAAACATCTACCTTTAAAAGCACCTAACATTCATGAACAAGAGAAATAAAAATAATAATTCAAGATAAAGTTATAAAGCAGGTGGAAATTAATCAAATAGTTTAGATTAATGTGCATCATTACTTCAAAATATGATTAGACTGTATATTTGGTATTATAATTTGTGGTCTTTTTGGTGTTGTAATTTAAGTTTGGAAACTGACAGGGACTCATTTGGAAATTAATGCCCTACCTACATAGTACAAGATATGAACCAATATGAACAGTTTTCAAGTTCTACGTTAAATTCCCAACATTCAAATGAACAATCTGAATATAACATGATAAATTCCCAACATTAGTGTGAAGAATATATATAACCAAACACGATGTAGTATTAATTTAGGAAATCTATTTTATGAACAATGTTTAATTAAATGCAATGTTAAGCATATAAAATATGAAATAAAAAATTTAATAAATGGAAGTTAATAATGCATTATCATCAACTTTCAAATATTACATTTGAGATCCAAAAAGCCAAGTAATACATATTCAAGATGAATTCTGGAATTAGCTCCATCCCCTCTAGAAAATTAGTGGTAAAGCCTCATAACCATGGCACACTCTAAGAGGTACTTGTGTAAGAACACATCATGTGTCTATGCACCACAAGCCCTAGTCAACACAATCCTAGGTGTACACCATACCCCAAGTTACACACTTTGTATGCCATCTCCTTTGCCCATAGCCTACTTACCAAACCACCATCTTCCCAAAGTGACCCAAAAACATATTTATTCTTGTACATTTAATTCATGGGTTTTAAATATTAACCCAAAGGGTGGCATCCACCCATCACACCAATCATTACAAAATAATGAATATCATTATTAATTTCTAATTGCAGTCTTCCATAAGAATTCACTCAAATATGAGTGTTTTTATTTATATAAGGTTCTTCAAAACCAAATTAGTTTATTCTCGACATCAATTTCAAAAAATTTGGCTAACTTCTTCCACCCTTTATTCTGGAACATTCTCTTTAGAAAGGGATGAGGACAAAGATGAGAAATTGAGAACTGGGGATGCACCCCTATGGAATATATAAGGGGTACTTATAACCATTATATTTTTACATATGGTTAGTTCCAACTGAATCCAAACTAACTAATCCATGGCATACAAAGGAATTAGAATCATGGTATGTGTACAACTTTAGATTCCTGCATGGCTGCTCATAAAATCATGATGTGATCTCTTTCTCATTGGATATATTCAATCAGTCATTAATTTAAAGAACACAATGACCTCTTTAGCATTTATTATTTCACATTTTGAGGTTAATTTCTTCCTCTTGATTGTAAAGGGAGACCTTTCCAGCATAGACCTCCATCACATACCATGCTTTGAGAGAAAAGCATTTGCAAATCATATTAACTAACACATTCTGAAGAGTAATTCTGTGATTCTAAAGGCATAAAGATAAGTGAAAATACTGGAAATATAGTGTTGGACAGTAGTTAATTGGAGATAAAAGTGGCTTGTATTTGAATTCAGAGCGTACAGCATTATCTACATCTGAGGTAGTTACCCGTAGATGTGGCCTTGCTAAACTCAAAACTTTGAGACAAAAGCATTCACAAATCATGGGAACTGTCACATATTGAAGAGTAATTCTGTAATTCTAAAGACATAAAGATAAGTAAAAATGCTGCAAATATACAGTTGGTCAGTAGTTAATTGGAGATAAAAGTGGCTTGTATTTGATTTTGGAGTGTACACCATTATCTACATCTGGGGTAGATACTCTAGGTAAATATGTTCAACTCAAACTTGGCTATTTTTCATAACTCACTACCACATACAATATGTTTGAGAAAAAAGCAATCTGAAGGCAGATTAACTGCCACTCTCAGAGAAAATCAGCAGTTGGTTGGAGAAAACAACAGTGTCTATTTAAATTGAGTGAGTAAACTATTATCTACATATAGGGCAATTACTGTAGGTAGGTGAGGCCTTGTTAAACTTGTCTATTTTTAACCTCAAGGCTCAAAATTAGGGAAGATTATGAAGGATCAATTGAATAACTAGCTCCACAAGAAAGACAATAACATACTAAACAAAGGATTCCACCGTTTAGTTTCCAGTTTAAAACCCAGAAAAGATAATAACAAGCCAAGTAAACTTATTGGACATTCAAACGTGTTCTTAGATTGGAGGTCAGTTTTGTGTGCTTCTTACATGAAGTTTCCTATCCTAATCCCCTTTAAGTACTACAAATCATGTAGAAAATGAACATTCTTGAAACTATTCTGTGTTAAGATTTTGCGTTGGAATCAATCTTTTGCATAGATTTTGATGCGATTGAAGTTTTAACAGAAGCCTCTCCAAGGTCATCTTTATTCTCTATGATCACTCGAATCTTATGTATTTGAAATTTTGTTCTCAATTATCAGCTTAGCTCTCAAAATCTAGGATTAATCTCGAATGAAATAGATATAGGTAGCATGGATAATGTTTTCAGGTATCTAGTCAGACAACACTTTGTATTTGTTTTTGAAATATTTAACTTTTAGGTTTTTTACCTTGGGAATATCCTTGTAATTTTGGTTTGTAATTGGACATTACGTAGGTCTTATCACATTTTGAAAATTTGCACAGAAAATTAACAAAAGAATTTAAAAACACACTGTGACATAATTATTTGTATTTAGTACATTCATTCATTTGACTTGCATTTACATTTTTCTTGCGACTTCCTACTATGATACAAATAATGGGTATTACAATCTTGACCAGCTCACATATAAGCACATTAGCACTCAAAAATGAACCATGGAACAAGGAAGAAATTATGTACACCTAGTATTGTTAATGATAATGCCACATTCACATTGCCTCCAATCATATCCAGGACCAAATTTTGGCTTTGACAGCACATACTTGGAGCTCTTGTCTTCATGCCCTTGAACATGATTTGATCTCTCTACTCTAGCACTGATATGAAATATTGCCAATTTAACTTTAGAGTTGTTCTTTTCATTACCTTTGTTAATCTTTGGTTAACATCTTAATATTCATTAACAGCATCAATGTTTAAAAAACTGGCATCGATTTCTCAAAACACCTGTCAAATTGAAAATAATCATAATGAAAAGGATTCTTGTTGCTTGACTACACAAGCCTTATCTTGAGACCTTCACACTGATACACCATGTAAATGCTCTACCTTTGTCACATAAATATTCTTCATTTAGTCAGTTCTTCGGTGAATCATGTTATTTGTGCAAGGGTTCTCTCTGCTTTGATAGCAATGCTAAATCCCCAAGGACTGCGGCATGGAAATATGAATGCAGATTGTCATTAGAAATGAATATTAGAATCACATATAGCACATACTAAGATTATCTACAGTACACCCAGAAAAGAATAATTTTGTAAGCTAAACATTTACAAGATACTGATAAGTAGGAGGTATTTTCCACAGTGTGTCAAATTATGATATTGCTATCAGGATTCAACTATGTAGTTTTTCGAGTCAAACTCATTGACCCATGTTTCATGAGTAGCGGTTAACAAGAACCCATCTCTCATGACAATGAATGGTCCACTTAGCACTCATTGCATCAAGGTGATGCTCACAGAGGTGAAGCATTGGGCCTTCCCAGGAGGCCACCCACCCCAGTACGCACGCTTAACCTTGGGGAAAGTAGTACCATTAGGATAAAAAATAAGGAAATAAATAGTTTTTTCTAAGTTGCCGAATCGGGTACGGATACGCGGATGCGGGTACGGGTACGGTACGCGGATACGGCAATTTTTTTTTTTTTGGTGTGGGTACGTTTGGGTACGTCCGTACATAAAACATATAAAAATGATAAATATAGACATAGATATAGATATAAATTTATATTTATTATTTTAAAAAGTAAATTAGATTTATATTTATTATTTTAAAATGTAAATTTTAAAGTTTTAAATTTAAAAATTTAATTATATTAAAATACTAAAATAAATTTAATTTTTTTATATATAATAAAATTATAAAATTATAAATGTAAAAACATTAAATTGTGTAATATTAAATATTATTACAATAAAAATTTGTTTAAACTTAATACTAAATAAATAAACTAAAATTATGTATTAATAATTTAATATATTATAATATATATAATAAATTTATATTTTATAAAAACAACATTATTAAAAATTTAAATATTATATTATTTAATAATTTATTAATATTATCATATTATCATATAAAGTATAAAACAATATAAAAATTAAAAATAAAAACTAATAACTATTATAAAATATTAAAATATAAACTACAGTATACACTAAAATTAAACTGAAGTTTTAATTTTTACGGAGCTGAGAAATACCGCAATACCTAGAAATGGCGGACCTGGAAATGGCGGGCGGACAAAAACGGCAGACAAAATCGGGAGAGGAAAATGTGAGGAAAGACACAATAAATGGCGGAAAATCTCCTTCGACGGCGGTTTCCTGCGCGACCAATCTCCTTGCGGCTTGCCTGTGTCTGAATGGCGGACGGAATAGGGTTGAAAACGACCAAGAAAATTGCCGCAGCGAAAAAAAAACGCCACGTCACGAAAAAACGGCGTGATTCGAGGAAAAATCGTGCAGGAAAGTGGAAACGTTTTTCAAAACAAAAATCCGAACCCAGTTCGAATCCGTAGGGTTTCCAACACGAATCCGTTTGGAAACGTATCCGTACCCGGAATCGGCAGGGTAAAGGGCCGATTCCGGTAACATAGAGTTTTTTGTTTCCAGAAGAGAGGCAGTTTGATCTCTGGCTTACATAGAAAATAATAATAATAATATAATAGTAAAGAACAAATAGAAATAAAAATAGAAAATAGGTATCCTGTTTAGAATCAAAATCTGCCATTTTTGTTTCCTTTTCCAATCAAATTAAAAAGATCATTACCAGCCAAAGTGTTTAAACCAGTTCAAGACTTATGCGTACCTTCATTTAAAAATACATAAAACTACAATCCAATCGCAGTCATCAAAATGGATATTTCAGTTGCAATCATGATTTATAATAGTTCATGTACAATATCAAGCTAGAGAAGTATGTTCGTGTTTCATATTCTGTAGATCCAAGATCACAGATAACTTACTATATTCTGTTGGGTAGATTGTAGATACGCTCAAACAAGTTTTAGTTTTTTAAAAAGGGATGTAGTTTGATTTTAATATTTGATAAAACTTACTAATAATTAATAAAAACGTACTAAAAACAAAAATAAAATAAAATTTCAAAACAGGATTATCCAATTCCAAATCAAAATCACTCTTCCTTTTCAGCCCTTTTACAAACATAACACCACTATTAGTGAAAGTATTTAAACAGTTTAAACTAATAAATAAAATTCACAATCAGATCCTAATCAACAAAACTGTCATTTTAACTTCAATCATGAGAACACTCTGTACACAAAAACTGCCATTCTAACTTCATAAGAACACTCTGTACACAAAAACTGCCATTTTAACTTCATAAGAACACTCTGTACACAAAAACTGCCATTTTAACTTCAATCATGAGAACACTCTGTACACAAAAGAAGCAAGGAGAAATAGTTGATACAGGAATCCCGTAGCTACAGACAACTCGCTGTGTTCTGTTGGGCTGATAGTGGATTCTCAAATTGATTTTTGTTTTTTCACATTTTAGGAGAGCAAACAGTTTGAAAGAAAACTCAGTGTGTTGAGTTGGGTGGGCAGTGGGTACTCAAATTTTTTATTTTCTATTTTTCCAATTTTTTCAGGGGAGCCAACTGTTTGTATTCTGTTAGATCGACAGTGAGTACTCAAATTGATTCTTTTTTCTTTTTCCCAAACTTTTAGTAGAGCAAACAGTTTGATAGAACGGTGGAGAGGGGGTACTCAAATTTTTATTTTTTTCAAGTTTTTGGGAGAACTTTTTATGTTCTGTTGGGTTGACAGTGGGTACTCAACTTGATTTTATTTACAAATTTTTAGGAGAGCAAACAGGTTTGATAGAAAAACTCAGTGTTCGGTTGGTATATGGTGGGTACTCATTTTTATTTTCATTTTTTTCTTTTTTCTTGTTCTTTTCAAGTTTTCAGGGGAGCAAACTGTTCCATAAAGAAATTTAAAATAAAATCTCACAGGCCAGCCAGCCAGATACACAACTCATTACAATAACCACAACCATCAGAATACATATGAAACCTCAGGAAAAACAAAGAAACCATTCTAGAACAACCTCAGGAAGAACAAAGAAACTGCAGCCTGAAGAACAGGGGAGAAGGGGAAAAGAGGCATACTTCCAGCAGTGAAATTTCTTTGGTCAAGCGATTCAATTCAACCTGCTTCCTGTGTCTCCCACAAATATCAAGATAAGTTGTGACCTTGGGTGACTTGGAGCAATCTGAAGATTCACTGGACTTTTTCATGGTTTTGGTAATGCAGAGAAAGGCAAGCCCCTATGGCCTACTGTTTTAAATATAATATAATACGTAGGAAACTGTCCTACATGGGTTCTCCTTGATTAAGCATCCCATATCACGTGGAATGAAAGCTTCAGGAGGCATGTACCCGATTGTTACACTAGTCTGGACTCTGACACCACTGCACTGCATGCTCATTGCTGATGCACCTGCTGCTGCACCATTGTTTACAACAATCTCAGAACACCTACTTATATTAATTTAATGGTTATCCTGTGCTGTCAGCATCTGTGCTGAATACAATACCAAAGTGCATCCTACGAAGTCAAAACGGGGGAAGGACATATCCCATGTAATACGCCAAGAAATCTAACAGGTGAGGAAAAACGTCTACCCACTGTAACTACCCATGCTTGACTATGACAAGGTAATACCTAGAGCTCCTCTAAAACTGCTAGTTTGTTAGTAATAAGCAGTAATGAGCAGTAAGGGTGAGGATACCTAGGTACATGGCGCATCTACCTCTTTGACAATTGTTGCATGCAAATTTTCTTTCCTCGGGATTTGGTTAGGTCCCATATGAGGTCTTAGAGCGAAAATTTATGATTTATTTCAACGTATTTTCATGCTGGAAGCTGGGCTCAAGAAATTCTGTTTTTTCTACATCCACCAAACCAAAAATTATTGCAAATAACTTTATTATGACCATAAAATTAATTTTGAATATGTTTTATTTAGATTTTTTACATTGAAATAAATATAAGCACATTGGTGGGAGTATTGCATGCAAGAGTTCACAAGGTGTAGTCTCCCCTCTGTCCTCATGGTAGGGAAGGACATGTCGATTATATGAAAAAAAATTTACCAAGAAACACTGAAGTTTATAAGAGGACTACCCATCTAGAAAAAAGCACATTTATACATGTTAGACAAAAGATAAAAAAATATATTAATAAATAAATTATTAATTATAACAAATAAAATAAAATAAAATTCATTTTTTTAATAGATGGATCAAAACTAATTTAACAATTATTAATGATGGTTGAATTTTTTGGATTGTTTATGGAGATCAAGGTTGGACTTATTTTAAAAAGCATCATCACACTAAGAAGTATGCTACAACCTTTCAAAATCATATATAAATTATAATTTTATTAATATGTAATTAAATGTGAATCTTTTGATAAAATTGTTTTACTATATTATGGTAATTATAAAATAAATAAAATAAATAGAAAAGACATAAGTAATATTATATGTCAATTTATCTTTGTGGAATAATAGACGTAACTTTCATCTTTCTAATATGATGATGGTGGTGTTGACTTTAAATTATATTGACTCACTTGGGTCTTTTTCAACGTATGAACAAAATCAATTCTAAGTCAAGCTTTAGAATGTAAGTCATTCTTGAAAGGGGGTAAACATAAATATGACTAGTTAAATAATATAATTAATTATATACATTTAATTTAAACACAAAATTTAAGATTAGAAATAATAAATTTTAATTAAATGAATGTGCATTTAAATTTGGAATATAAAAAAATGTTGAAGTTAAGAATTAATTTATTATACAATGAATGTTTCATCTTGGTTTAAATTTGTGTCTATAGAGTTGATTTCTACGATTTCAAAATTAATATTGCATTATAAAAAAGAGTTGTCACCTTCCCCTCTTACTTTTGTATTTATGCTTTGGTTTTTTTTTGCATTTTTTAGGTTTTTGTATGTGTTTGTTTTATTTATCTCCTTATTTGCCTTTTCTTGTCCTCTTAATTTTTTCTTTTGTTAGTCTTTTTTGGTTTTAGTTTTGTATAGTTCTCGTTTGCTTTTGTGTTGTTGGTTGGGGGTGGGTATGTTTTTGATTTAGCAGTATTTATTTGTTTCATTTATTCATCTGAGTATTTAGTGGTGTTGGTGTATGTTTGTGTTTGGTTTTGTCTTTGCTTTGGTTTGTATTTGTTTATTCTTGTTTGGGTTTGTGATTTTTCTTTTCTTTGCTTTTGTTTGTTTATAGTTGTATGTTTGTATTTGTTTGTTCTCATTTGTATGTCTTTAATTTTGTAGTTTTCATTGTATTCATTAAGTTTATTTATTTGTGTGTGGTTTTGTAGTTTCTTGTATTGATTGTTTTTGTTTAAGTTTGTGTTTATATGTTTTCATGTGTTTGTCTTTGTTGTTTTTATGTTTTGGTATGCTTTTGCATATGGGTATTAATTGTGTTTTTGTGTGTTTGTTTATTTATGTGTCTGGGGTTTTTTAAACAATTTCCTTTTAGGTCTATATTTGTCTTTGTTTTTTAATTCATTCCCTTTAGTCCAATTTTATTTGTATATAGTTTTTATATGTAGTTTTATTTTTATTTGCTTATGTATTTGGTAGGTTGGTTTTTTATCTTATTTAATTGTTTTGTGTATGTGCATATTTTTTGCTTCTCTTATATGCTTGCAATTGCATGTTTGTTTATGTATATGTTTGTATTTCTAATTCTCTTTTTTGTCTTCCTTTATCCTCTTTTTTGTATCTTGTTTATTTGTAATTTTTCTTTGATAATTTTGTTTTTGTATGTTTTTATGTGTGTTCTTGTTTGTAATTATTATTTCGTTTCTTGGTTTTAATTTTTGGTGTTTATGATTTTAGGTTTTTTCTTAGGTTTATTTATGTTTGTATGTATATGTATTTGGTATTCATTTGTGTTTTTGTATGTATTTTTATGTATGTAAGTATTTGGTATGTGTTTGTATTATTGTATTTTTATGTATATGTGTGTTTATGCATGTATATGTGTATATGTATGTATACATATTTATGTGTATTGGGTTTGTTTTTGTGGTTTTATATTTGTATGTATATTTATGTTTATGCATGTATATGTGTATATGTATGTATACATTTTTATTGTTTTTGTTTGCCTTTATGTTTATGTTTTGTGTGTTTTTAGCAATTTCCTGTTTAGTCCTTCTTGGTCTTCTAATTTTAATTTTTTAGTCTGTTTATTTTTTATTGGATTAAAAAAAAAATTCTTCCTTCTTGCATTACTGTATATTTCTTTTTGAGCCTTGCTCCTTTCTTCCTTTTTTCTTAAGTTGGTTCATGTTTTGGTTGTTTCCTTTTCTTTTCTAAGTTGTTTCTTCTTTTATGTTTTTAATTTTAATTGTCTTGTCTTCCTTGATCCTTGTGAATCCTTCTATCCCCTCCTCTTGTCTCTTAAGACTAGTCTTGGTCTGCAACTATTCATTTCTCCTTGAGCTCTTTGTTTTTTATCTTGATGATGGATCACGGAGTGTGATCTGAAACGTTAATGCAAAAATTATTGCACAATTGAATCTAGAAATCTAAGCAGGTAACTTGAACTAGCAATGTTTACAAATTCTTTTGGGGAATCTATTAAATTATGAGGGTTGTGTTCTCCCTAGTCAAACCCCTAATTAGATTATTTCAACAACTTTTAAACAAATATCAAGGACAACAAGCAAGCATGCTAAGGACCTAAGATGATGTATGTTAATACACCACTCTAATAATGTTGCTATGATGCTCTCATGAATGCTCTATGACAATAATCTTGATAATATTGGCATTCTTAGATGATTTCAACATGGATGAATAGTTGTATTTAAATATAATAGCACACAAATCAACTCAAGTGTGCACTAGGTTGGTTTAGAATGACTAGTGAAATCTTTGACAAGGTGTAAATTTTGAATTTGAAATTTACAAGTTCAAGGTGCATATTTATGACTACAAAAATGACCTAGGTCAAATTTACACCCATAAATCTAATATAAGATGATGAATGAAGAATCTAGGTATTGAGATCAATATCTAGTGATGAGTGATCATAGGATCAATATATGGTGATGTAATGAGCCAAATTTATGCAAGAATATGCCACTTGTAGACTAGTCATTGCATTAAGGATATTCTAATCAAAGCATTCCCAAAACATAAGATAAAGGGCATGAGTATGCAATTTTCACCATTACATTTTTCTCCACATTGATGCACATGTGAATTAAAAGATGGATATATGCCAAAGTAAATCAAGCAATTGAAATGAAAACAAAATATTTTTCAAAGACACAAAAGGATATAAATTTACTCAAAGTATACAAATCATTCTTGAATTCTTATAATAATGAACACTTCATTAGGAACCTACAAAACAAGAAAAGTGTTTATATGTAATGTTTCCCAAAATCTTATTAGAATAACGTGCATGCACTAAGATATGGAAATATGTTATGTATGTTGTAGGTCTATCATATGGATATGCATCTAAATAATCCTTAATTTATGTCTTTCAACTAATAAATATATGTTGTCATGTAAGTCTAACAATCATCTTAAGAAAAAAAATGATTTTGTGACATTCTTACACCATAGTCAAGAATGTAAGCCAAGGACTCCATAGTGTTTTACTTGTATAAAAATTAATAGGATTATGTTGAAATACAACTTCATAATATATACTTGTGTACCTTAGTTGATTTGAATTTAATGTTTAACTCTTAATTGAATTAATTTTTTATTTGGTTCTTAATTATTTGGCTAAAGATATCAAATGCCTAATTCGTATAATTAGATTAGATTAATTTATTTATAATTTTATATTCCTAAAGTTTATCTTATAAGTTATATAAATCTTTAGAATTTAAGTATGTTCTTTTACCTTGGGTTTGATTATAGTTTATAACTTCATGAGATATTTAAATCATTTGGAAATTCAAATAATGCACCATGATTTTCATCAATTAATGACTTCATTAATCATTAAAAAGAATATAATTCTATGTGAGCATTTTATCCAAGTTTAATTACTAATTCAACGTTAAACTCAGTTGATCCAACACTTGAGCCATTTTCTAACAAGTGTCTAAGTTCTCATTTTCTCAATAAACATGTTACATAATGATGCTCAATTCATTATGATTTGACCAATAATAATCTATCTTCACTAATTTACCAAACACACATTGATTAAGACTTAATGCTTACTCTAGACACCTAAATATTTCCCTAGAGAGTACCTTTATCATATTCAACCAAATAAATCACCTAATCAATTCTCCTTCACCTTAAGACCCCCACCTAATTAAACAATCTTATTATTTAATTAGTCCCTTTTTATCTACCTCACATTAATAAATAATTTATTGTTATAATTTACATATATTATCTATCTCACACATGGCTAAAATAATTAAATAATAATTTTATTTAATTATAGCTATATTCTCTCCAACAACTTTCAAGAAAGGGGTCATGCACACACTTGTCCCTTACATCCCTCATGGTTGCAACTACTTAGTAAATTTGGTAAATGCATCCCAGCTCTTCACATTCCAACTTGACCTGCAATCATAACCCTCCATTATCTCCTCAATCCTACCTAGGAAATACTCTCATTCATCCTCCATCATTGATCTCTCTGGATCACATCTCCATTGTTTATTATCTCTCCCAAAAATCTATAAATTGAGGTACACTCACATTCATTTTATCACCATATTTTGAGCTAAATTTATGTTGTCAAAATAGGTATATTTTGTGCAAGAGCATCCACATCTTAAGCTAACATTAGAGAAAATAAAATGCATAATAGATTTTTATGGTGATGCTTTGAATTTTTATGTCATTACCTTATATTGAACTTCATTTAAGCTCTATATGAAGTTTTGTTTTGGTTCAAATAAAATCTTCCATTCTTGTTTGTTTCCATTTTTCATTTCAAATTATAACTAATAACATTAACTTAAAATTACACACGAATTCCATAAATCTACCTTAAGGTAGGATTCGTATCTTCTAATAATATTATAACATATAGGAAAATTTAACATATAATATTTTAAATAATTAAAAATAATGATTCAAATTTTTTAGCTATACCTTTAAAAATATTTAGGTTTTTTCTACCTTATTCCTTTTAATTTCTTGTCTATGTTAATATATTACAAATAGTTTATACATTTTTATTCTTAACATCAATCTCAAATCCTTTCCCATTTTAATTACTAACTACTTATTAACAAAAAGTAATATTTTTCCCTTGATTAGAATACCATTTACATTATCTTCATTATTTAATATGTTAATACATCCAATCCCAATATACTAAAATTATTAAATAGAATTATTGATTTTTTCTTCACTACTTCATTTACTTTTTATCTATGAAAAGAGAATAAAAACATTATTTTAAGTACTAAATCCATCCTTTGATATTCAATTTTAAGCCATGAAATAAATCGTATTTCTAATTTCAAAATATCCCGATCTTTGATCTATTATAATTAACATTTCAAAACTAAACAATAAACCATTTAAAACATTTTTATCATTTTAAAACATAAAAACATAATTATAGATTATAAATTGTGTAGAAAGTCCAATCATTAAAGCCAAATAAAATTCCAAATTATTTAAGATCATAATTGAATTTAACTTTTTATTATTATTTTAAGACTTATAGAAATAATCAACTAACATATAAAACTGTTGTTGAAATAGTCCTTGTGTATAGCTTATGAATAAAATAATTTGAAAACCTTGTTAAGCCTTTACTAAGATACTCATTTATATAAGAAACTCAAGCATATAAGATTATTCAAAATTGGCACAACTAAAGAACACCTCTATTTATATAAGCATTCAATTGACTTAACTTCTAAGCTTAACCCTTAAACTAATTTCATAATGTACAAAAATAGAGAACTTACAAAATGATAACCTGAGTTAACTATGACTCCAATGATCAACAATACTAGTAAGATTCTAGTGTTATAGGTATCAAATACAAAGTTCAAAAACCATTACACTATTATCATTGCCAAAGTGAACGCATGGTTCCACAACAACTATAACATTTGGAAGAATAATCCCAAGCTTTCTTTTCCATCCAAACTTAAATAGTCACAAATAAATGACACCCTTAGGGATTATTGCATTGTGAAATCCAACTAATGGACTAACCAATGCCACACAACCTCCTTCCTAGGCTCAAAATGAGGATTCAACAAAACCAAGTTAGAGATGTTGGAGTAGCAAATTATGAATGTGAAATTCAAGAAATTCCATGAGAGAATACAAGCAACAAGAGTTAGCCAAAAATTATCATAAAATGTGTGTTACAAATATACAATGATCTCCTTGTATATGTAGGACAAGGAGGAAGTAGGAATGTACAAGTAATACATTGACTAACCCCCCAAGAGATGCAACACATGTAGAACACTTGGAACAAATGTGAGGGTGGATGTCATGTGTCTATGGTGTGAGACAACTAAACCACTAAGTGAACTTAAGCTATGTGAATAGGTATACTAGGCCTAGGAACTAGGTAAATGTAAACTAGATGTATAATAGATATTCTCACATTAACACCTCCCTTGAGTGATAATTATGGAGTAAATAATTGTAAAAAAGGTTTCTCAACAACAAGGTTTGATGAGGTACTCATATACAAAATGAAAGTAAGGAGTAAATACAATTCTCTAACAAATAGAGTAAAGAAGAAAAAATGAAGGAAAAAATCATCTCCAAAAAGAGAACTATATACAAAGGAAGGATGACTCATGACCCCCCAAGGACAACTTCTTTCACTCTAAGAAAATGTCACAACATGCAAGATAGTGAACCAATGCTAAAGGTTTAGTAAATATGTTTGTAACCTACTTTTGAGTAGAAAAGTACTCTAAAGAGAGAATCTCATCATGGATAAGTTATCAAATGAAATACATGTGAATCTTGATATTTTGTGTCTATTTATGCTCACTTGGGTTGTGTGAAATGTGTAGGGAACAATGGTTATTACACTAAAGAATATTAGAATGATTAGGTGATAGACAATACTCATCATAAGATTTCAAAGCTATGGGACCTCTTGGCTAATGAGAACTACACCTTAATACTCAACCTCAATGGATGATAATTTAGTAGTGGTTTTATTCTTGCAAGACCGCATGATCAAAACAAAAAGACAAAAATAAACTAAAAAGTAGACTTATCTAAGTCAACATCACTTGCCCAAATGAAGTTAGTGTAGCCTACTATCTATGAATATCCTAGTATGCATTGAATGAAAAAATGAGTGGTGCCCCAACTATACATCAATATGTATAAGAGAAAATTCGCACCCCTTGTGTAAATTTCCCTTTTGCATACCCTCACCTTAGAAAATCAAATCCAAAGGAAAAATTCCACATCACCCACCTGCCTTCCATCCACTTGGTGTTTCTCCTGTGTGTCGGTGAGAGAATATTTGTCGGGGATGCAAGTGCGGCGTGCGGACGTCTGCACGACACACTGTCCTCCCTGACAAATTCCCAAGTCTGAAATTGGCAGAGGCATTACACACCTGATTAGGGTTGAATTGTAACATCCCTCTTCGATCAATCAACCCAAAAATGACTTATTCCTTCTCATCCCACCTTCAAAAGCATCAATTTTCACATTCATTTGATCCTATACACATTCAATCAATCTTTCTTAGCATTTTTCATTCAACTTCTTCACATTCTCAAGCACATTCTCACTTACTTTGACATTCTAGCACTCCATTGTGAGCATTACAACAACATTCACACTCCATCAACTCCACATTGCACCTGTGAGGATACCATAGAAGTTGTGAGCTTGGAGTCTTGCGAGACCTCCCTTCACCATGGTTGTGGCAGTGGTGACTTTTCCAAGTTCATTGCTTGCATTCTCCCTTCATTAGCCTTGAGAGCCTTTGGGTGGAGGTGGTAATGCTTCATTCCTCTCCTTTGTGATTTGATAGAGTAGCATTTGTCTTTTGTAGTGTTCATTGCACTTCTTATCTTCTTTATCATATCTTTCTACTCTGTTGCTTTCTGGTTGTCCATGGAGTTGGAAACACTAAAACGAGGGTCTAACTGAGCACGCCCCTATACACCCCCAACAATTTTCCCCTCTTTCTCATGTGTAGGTGAATGTGTGTGTGGAGCTAGCTGGAAAATCAATGCTTTTATGAGATTATATTCATCACCCTAGCTTTTATTTAGTTGCTTTATCATCTTTGTGTTTATTTTTTGTACTTCATCATTTTGTTTACCTCATTATAATCAACTAGCTAGGCTATTAGTAGGTTTTTGGTAGCTTCTCTGATGTTGTCCTTGGACAAGGAGCTATTTGAGGTACAATTCAGACTCCAGAAACTGGCCCGTCTAGCCCCAAATAGAATTCTGGGCCTATAGAGTGATAGAAGTACTATATAGTGCTCTTCATTCTCGATCCTCACCCCAAAATATCCCTTTAGAGTGAGGTAAGTTAGGGCAGCCCTTTGATCTCAGCTCTCTATGATCTGGAGCCTTGACATGGTTGGTCCACCTCTCTTACATTTTTGGTGAACCCAATGTGAACCATTTTGGTTCCATTTAGTAGTGCTAACGGGTCCTTTCCTCATGTTCTAGGAGCATTGTAGGTGTGAGTGTTGTGAGGCATTTTTCCTTATATCCCAACCTATGACCCCTAGTAGGAATAGTTGTGTTATTCCTTGCATAACCACCCCATTTTACTCTGGAACAAAATGGGTCCCTCTTTTCTTTTTGCTTTTGTTGCCTTTGGTTATCTGCTTTGACCTTTGGATTTCTTTCTTTTTCCTCCTGGGTCTGTATTTTGTTTTGTCAGATTTTGGTTCTGTCTCAATTTGGGTTGGTTTTCTTCTTACTAAAATTGAATGGAATCATAAATAATATATTTTATATGCTTTTGAGAACTAATGGAGGCATTTGTTTTGTAGAATTGAATTAGTCATTTGAAGATATCTCTTAAGGATGTTGATTGGAGGGCATGCCTCAATCCAATTTAGCACAAAACTCCTGAAGAAGAAAGTCGCTGAGACCTTTCAGATATCTTGCCGACTGGTAGTGTGCTATTCATTTGGGATCCACCGGTCGCCATGACATCTTAGTTGCCATGAGGTTTTATATGTCTCTCCGCTTCAGAAGAAGTCTCGGTGAAAGCGATGTCATCGGGGGATCTCGTTGAGAAAGATTGCCTTTGCCATGAGGTCTGGCCGAAGGGTGGAGGTCTCGCCGAAGGGTTCTCCCTTCGGTGTGAGGTCTTGCTGACCCGTGATAGTCTCGGCGAAAGGGGTAGTGTCGGTAGGAGGTCTCACTGACAAGGTGGACTCTTGCTGAAATGGAACAGCATCGGGGAAAGCTTAGAGTTCGGCCTGAGATCCCAGTGACCAGGTGGTGTCTCACCGAAAGGATGGTGCCTTCAGAATAAGGTTGTGGTTTCGGGCAGATGTCCTACTGACACAGGGGAGTTTCGGAAAAAATTATGAGCTTGGTGAAAGGTCTTGTCGACCAAGCAAAGTCTTCCCGACTGAAATGAGTTCAGTGCCAAAGCAAGGTGGCTTCGATATAACATCTCGTCGACTGAGGGGAGTCTTGCCGATAGTGGTGAACTCAGCAATGAAAGGGTATATCGCTATAACTTTTGCTCCCCGCTGTAATCTCTCTCCAACCAAGTGAAGTCTTGCCGATAGCGATAGATTTTCCAGTGGAAAAAGGGATACTAGTATGACCAATGAGAACTCGCCATGACCCCTGGCCGATAACGATTGTCTTGCTGACAATTTTTGTGGTATCGATATAACTTGTGCAGCTCGACATGAGGTCTTGCCGACCATTGTATGCTATGCCGATGACTGCTATGAGGTATAATTGCATTGGGGAGACACAATTAGTGTCTCACCGACATGCGATTCGGTGTGAACAACTTTTGACTGCCCAGGAATCTCACGTAGAATGTGTTCACCCAATCAGAAGAAGCTAAAGGGGTGAACCATTGGCCGTTTGACTGCCCCTGTGAAGGAGATCAACAGAATGTAAATGACATGGACTTATTCTGAGATTAGAAGCGATGGAGCAACTCGGTGAACACTGGTGTGGAGATCTAACGAGAAGTCTGATGCTGCTTCCAAAAATGGTCAACATACAGAAAAGGTCTAGAGCAGGAAGAAGATCGAAGGAAAGAAAAGGGCCATGAGTTTCAGTGACAGTTGTGGTGTCTACTAACAAAGGTGGATCAGCATTGATGATAATGCTTTAGAGCATTCAAGGTAGCTCTGCAAGGGAGTTTGAAGATGGACACAGAGGCATGAAGTTAATGTTGTGATTGTAAAAAAATTTGAAGGCCTCTCCTGAGGGCGATCCTTCACCGACATGGACAGCAAAGATTCACATTGAATGCAACATTAACTCTATTCAAAAAGGTCTGGGAGCCGACCCTTCTGAGGACCGATATTTTGTGAACCCTAAAACAGGGGCTAGCGCATTCTTTTTGGTACATTCTGTATATATGGCATTTTCACCTCTTTGTAAAAAGCGGGGTACGAGTTTTAGTTCAGAAACTAGTAGCGGTAGAGAAACTTAAGAGTAGTAGTAGAATAGGAGTTAGATTCAGCATAGACAATAATGTATCCTTCTGGTTCTCTTAGTATAGATGGAAACAATCTAAAGACATAGGTTTTCTATACACTGGTGATTGTGCTAGATTTGTAAATGTTGCTTATCTGTTTCATTAACAGTAGAAGCAATTAGATTTAAATCTACTTCATGTTGTGTTCTAGAACGGTGTTTATCTTGGGTTAATCATTTGATTTGAAAAGCTTTCAAGGAATGAAGTTTTATTTTATGTCTTTTTTAAATAGTGATTTACAATTTGTTGTTAAAATTAGCACTGTGAATGAATGAAACTGTGTGTTAATCACAAGTTAATTTTTTTTTGCAGTTCAGTTAGCAATTCCTTGAAAGGTAACAAGTCTGGTTAAGTTGGATGAACTATTATTCTCTTCAATTCCAAGCTTTGATCTATCTTTTCTGTTTCTTTAAAAAACCCTGGTTAAAGTAGGTTTAAGTTTATGTTTGATCCTAGAACAATCCAGAAGCTCAACACTAGTAGGCCCCTTGAACATTATAGTTCACATCAACAATTGAGTGAAATCAACACAGTCGAGAACCGATTACAAAGAACTTGGGAGTTAGATATCCATGTGTTATTCTTTCTCTTTCAGGAGAGCATAAGAATAATAATTCTTCTTAACTGTTGATGTGCTCATCCGAACCATCAATAGGGAAATTGGTGCTAGAAAGAGGGCCAGAAGAGAAAGCTGGATAATACTGGGTTTTTTTCACTAGAAAGGCTTGATAGAGTTCTTCGATCAACTGAAAACCCACCACCTTTGATAGAACTCAAGACCCCAACAAGACACAAGATTCACAAGACTGGGGCAACCACCATACCGCACTTGTTAGCTCCACTCACTCCTCTAGGATTTTCACCAATACCCCAGTGGATACCTATCAATCCACCATCGAATCCATCTCAAGTGCCATCATAGCTAGTTCAAACCATCCAACAGTTGGCTCAACCACCACCACCACCAATGGCGTTCTTTCAGAATAATCCCTCTCCATTGGGGACTATTCCTAGAGGTTTTCATGATATGCCTAAGAATCCTAAGAAATTTTGTCCCAAATACATTCATGGTGAATCAAGGAGTGCTGAAGAGCACATACAAGCTTATAAGGATGCTTGTACCAAAGCTCAGATAGCTCACCATGATGTAGTTTGTAGGTTGTTCCCTTATTCCTTAGGGGATATGGCATACAACTGGTACCTAAACCTTCCACAAGGTTCTATTCTGAGCTGGACAAGACTGGAGAATGCTTTCATCAATTAGTTCAAATTTATGTGGATCCAACCATTTTGTTCCACCAATTTGCTACCATTAGGAAGGAGCCAGTGAACCTTTTCCCTTGTTTAATACCAGGTTTTAACGAATGTATAGGAGACTACAAGACCCCTATCTGGTTGTTGAGAATAGTGCCATTCAAGCGTATTTTAGAGTTATAGATCCTTTGCTTGGTTTGTTCCTACAAAGGACTTATCAGCCGATAGATATTGATTCCCTATCTAAGGTTTATCATCTGGCTATCAAGCTGCAAATTATCTCTCAACAAGGAAGTTTGGGAGGAGGTTTTCCTTCTATGGGGTATTAGATGCCTAGCCCAACCCATTTATTCAATACTATCCCAGGGATGTCTCCTTCCCATTATGGACCTATGTCTGAGTTGTAGACTCAACCTCCTATTCCATTCTTTGCCAATGGAGCTCTTGACTTCTTTCAACAATCACAGGCTCATCATTCCGCATGGTCATCATAACCAAGCTGGAACACCAAATCATGTGGTCAGCCACCTATTGCTAAGAGTGTTGAGAGTGAAAAGATAGTTCAACTCACAAACAAGGTGGAGACCTTACAGAAAACTTTGTCTCAAGTCACAAATGGCATGGCTCAGCTTAGATTGAACCCCTCTCAAAACCAAGGTAATTATCCTAATCAGAGCAATAACAACCAGGGTAATTATCAGAACAACTATAATCACAACCAAAGGGGTTATCAAGGCCAAAACTCCCCTAACCAAGGGTATCAAAATCAAAATAGGGGATATAACCAGAGGCCAAATAACAACCGACAATGGAATACAAGGCCAAACAATGGTGGATTTTCTCACAATTATCAAGCTAATGAGGAGATGTCACATACTACAAATGTGGTTGACCTTAATTTTATGACTAACTAGTGCAGGCTGCATGATACTGCAACTCACTCTGAGATAAACTGCCCTGAAATGGAGAAAGTTGTCAAGATGGCACAGGCAGATGCCCAAACATTCCAAGGGAATTCAAACAAAGGAGGTGACTCAGTGGATACAACTATGACTTATGACCTCTTTGAAGAAGAACCTTCATTCCCAATGCAGAGTGAGAATGAACCAGAGGAAGATATGTATGACACCCAAGCTTTTCAGACAAAGGGAGGACACTTCCTAAGAAATCAGAATAAGGGTCCATTCACTACATCATCACCGCCTAATCACATGGTGCCTTCGAATCAAAGTGCTAGTAACAACCCTCCTCCACCAAAAGGCCCACCCGACTTCCATAACAAAGGTAATTCATTTGGTGTTTTTAAAGGTAATGCAAGCTGTAACACATAATTTGATATTTTTGCTAAGATGCAGAGACAAGAAACGTCTTTATCATATTTTAACATCCTAAAGTGGTGCCCTACTCAACGAGAGATAGTGCTAAAAGCTTTGGAGCAAGCTGATAAATCAAAAGGGAAAAACAAGGTGGCACCTGCTGCAAATATGAATGCAGCTTTGTACAGAAGCAAGGTAGGTACCCCACCATTTCTTTTGAGTTTAAGAATCTGTGGGAAGAATCTACATAATTGCTTGCTAGATTCAGGGGCTTCTGGAAATGTTATGCCATTTTTTGTATGCAAGAAATTGGGATTGAACCCTATCCAAACAAACAAGAAGGTCATCTAGCTTGATAAAACAAAGGTTAATGTAGTGGGAGAATTGAGAAACATACATGTGCAAGTAGGGTCAGACCCTAGGATTCAAACCAATATAGATGTTCAAGTAGCAGACATCCCCGAGACTTATGGTATGCTGTTGAGCAGAGATTTGATGAAAAGTATAGGGGGATATCTCTCCCTCGACTTTTCACATATGTGGCTACCATGGAGGGGAATTCCCATGCAGATTAGGATTGAAAGTGAACCTCGCCTCAAGCATGTCATCACTAAATATGATTTCCCCAATGAGGTAGCCTATTTCGAAACTGAGATAGGGGTTTATAAAAGAGAGGAAATTCTAACCTTTTCAGTTCTTGATTCTAAAGACATGTCAATACAAGAGTTCCTTGATTCTATGACTAATGAAAATCAACAGGAATTAATCAAGAAGTTGCAACAAGATCAGCTGGTCTTAGGGGAAGATATTGATCTGCAAAGTCTTCTACTCCCTAATTGGTGCAGGGTACCCTACCAGAGTCATTCGGAATTAACTTGCCAACCCTGCATCAACATTTTATATCATGTTTCCCAAGCTGAGGAAATTAGCCTAAGTCACCTTGAGACCACTACAGATCACTTCCCATTTGAAGCCAAAGAAGAAATAATGTTAACCAGGGATAATATACCTTCAAAGGAAGTCTCTCCTCAAATTGAATTTATCCTAGTTACAATACTAGAAAAACCCCAAGGTTCGCTTGATACCTCTGCACTCACAAGTATACTAGAACCCAAAGAATTAATCAAAGATACAAATGACTGTCAGAAGGATAGCCACATATTATATGATATATCTGTGCAGGAATTGAAAATTACACCTGAGGAACCGGTTGAACACCCCTTCCCAATATTTAATGCAAAAGATCAAGTAGCCCCACCTATGGCTCATTCTATCCAAATGCCCACAATAACCTCAAAGGGATCAACCCTAGCTCATGATCAATTATGGACCCTCACGTTTGATGGATCCAAATTCAAAATAGGTTGTAGTGTTGGGATTGAATTAACCAGCCCGAAAGGGAAAACTTTCTTTGCTTCCTACAGGTTGCAGTTTGGATGCACTAATAACGTAGCAGAATATGAAGCTCTAGCTCGAGGGCTGATGTTCGCGCATAAGAAGAAAGTCACTGCCTTGATGGTTAAAGGAGATTTAGAAGTAGTTGTCAAGCAAGTGCGCAACCAATACACATGTTACAATAGAAGGCTGGCAGCCTATAGAAATTAGGTATGGGACCTGATTGAAGACTTTGATGCTTTTGGGATTAGTTTAATCCCTAGAGAGGAGAATCAGATAGTTGATTCATTAGTTGTTGCTGCAAGTAACCTGGAACCCATGCAAGGCTCCAAGCTTAAAAGATTCTCAGTAGAATTGATATCCACCCCAGTTGTTCCTGATAATGTCATGAACTTTCAAGTTTTTGATGATGATCAACATATCCTCGCTTTCCTAGCAAGCTTAGATGTTTTTGAAGGACAGATCATCGATGAGTCCAATAGGGATCAAGGAGATTGGAACCCTAAAGATTGTGATACAGAGGGAGTCCTCAATTTAAAAATTAATAGCATTCCCAAGGGAATGGTGGCCTTAGAAAATTTTGATTGGACAAAGGCTCGAGGAAAATATCCCGGTGAGGAATAAAAGGAGTAAATATGGAAATTATTTCTAAAGCACAGCTGATTTTGGCCCTAAAAGAAATGTCTACATAGGGAAAGCCTGCCCTGAAACAATCAAAAAAGATATACTGAGGGCACTAAAGAAGGATATTGTTGCGATAGCCTGAGGGTATGAAGATTTGAAAACATTTGATGCTTCTGTGATGACTCATACCATTCCTCTGAAGCCTGAAGCTAAACCATTTTGATAGAAACAACGCCTTGTCAACACCCTGATCGAACCATAGATCTTCAAAGAAGTTCAAAAATTACTTTATGCAAGAATAATCTTCCCTATATGACATTCAACATGGGTGGTTAACTTGGTTCCAGTTCATAAGAAGAATGGAGAGATCAGGCTATGTGTAGACATCAGAAATCTGAACAAAGCATCAGAAAAGGACAATTACCCAGTCCCTTCACTGGATGAAGTCTTGTAGCCTGTCAATGGGTCTCAGATGATATCATTCCTAGATGGCTATTCTGGATACAATCAAGTAATGGTTAACTATGAAGACAAAATGAAGACAACCTTCACTACTAAGTGGGGAACATTTTCTTACAGAAGGATGCCATTTGGTTTGATAAACGCTGGAGCAACTTTTCAACATGCCATGAATGTAGCATTCAAATATTTGATTGGAAAATGCATCATCGTTTATATGGATGATTTGACAGTATTCTCTAAAGATAGACTAAACCATGTTGCAAACTTAGCTAAAGTTCTTGAAAGGTGTATCCAGTATGGTGTCTCCTTAAATCCTAAAAAGTGTGTGTTCGGGGTTTTTGAAGGGAAACTTTTGGGACACATAATCTCGGAAAGAGGAATACTAATCGATCTAGACCAAGCTGAGTCCATTCTAAAGATAGCCATGCCAAGAAGTAAGAAGGAGATGGGATCCTTCTTTGGAAAGATCAACTTCGTAAGAAAGTTTACACAGGTTTTGTAGAAATCATAAAACCACTAAATGAAATGATGAAGAAAGATGCCAAAATAGAATGGAGTAGTGAGGAAAAGGCCATGTTTTCTCAAGTCAAGCAATCCATTTCGGAAGTGCCTGTCCTCACCAGCCCTCACTACTTGAAGTTGTTCTATATTTATTCTTTTGATTTTGAACATTCTTCTGCTGCCGTCTTAACTCAACGAAGAGAAGAGGCAGAGGAGAGGCTAATTGCTTTCATGAGTTCTCCATTTAAGAATGCCAAAGTCAAGTACCCACCTGAAAAACAAGCTTTTGTCTTTGGTGAGGCTTGAAGTTCGGACATTATATCCTCAAAGTCAAATTATTGTTGTAGTTCCTGATGCTCTTTGTGAAGTCTCTCTGCACTTATGTAGGGCGAACCGGAGAATGAAGAGAGGAAATGGATGGCCATTTCGAGGAGTTGATCTGGATATTAGATCTGTGAAACTTGTCCAAAGGTACATGCACATCATGATCCATGGCAAATCGTGGCGACATCATTTGCCGATAATACCTAACTCAGTCCTTCTCCAGCGACCCTTGGTATGCGATATCATCTATTTCATGCTCTATAATCGGTGCCCACATGGAGTGAATACGACTCAGAGGAGAGCACTGAGAATGAAAATCTCTCATTATATACTCAAAGGAGGATTACTATACAGGAAGAATTTTGAGGGTGTGTACCTATAATGCCTTGATCAACAAGAGGCTAACCATGTAATCATTGAATTTCATGGGAGATATGGCACAGGTCATGGCTCTGCAGATTCGTTGGCACATCAGATCCTCAGATCTGGTTACTACTGGTCGTGTGTGTTCAAAGATGTCCATTAGCATGTAAGAATATGTCACATATGTCAGATTTTTGCATCCAAAGAATGCCATTCAGCCATGCCATTACAACATGTTTATGAGGTAAGACCATTTTCCCAATGGGCACTGGATTTTATTGGGGTAATTAACCCAAATTCTTTTGTAGGACACAAATTTATTTTGACTGCCACTGATTATTGCACAAGATGGAACGAAGCTATACCTTGCAAGAATAGCACAATAGAGGTAGTGATCAAGTTCCTCACCAAATGCATCACCACTAGGTTTGGAGTACCCTTCGCATTGGTATGTGAAAATGGCTCTTCCTTTTCTTCTGCTGAGTTTATTTCATGGGCCTATGATCACAAAATTGTCTTAAAATATTCTTCAAACTATTACCCACAAGGAAATGGAGTTGTAGAATCAACCAATAAGAGTCTCTTAGGGGTAATTAAAAAATTGTTAGAAAACAATCCTAGGGATTGACATACCCAACTGAGATTCGCGCTATGGGAAGATAGGACTAGGATTAAGGCTGCTTTAAAGACCTCACCATTCAAGCTAGTGTATGGCCAAGAGCTTGTGTTCCCTATTCACTTGCAAATACCTATCCTTGAGTTCATGCAAAAATTCTACTCTAGTGACGATAGGATAGAAGTAAGATTAGTTGCCTTGTTGAAATTAGAAGAGCAGAGAGATGCCGCCTTGTAGCAGTTCTTTAGACACCAGGTTGTTGTCAAACGTTGGTTTGACAAAAGAGCCAAAATCAAGGCTTTCAGAATATCTGACCTTGTGCTACTATGGGATAAAAATAATGAAAAGAAGGGCAGTCACCAGAAATTCGATAAACTTTGGTTAGGTCCCTATCAAATTGCTAAGATCCTAGGAGAAAATGCTTTCCGGCTGAGTAGTCTAATGAGAGAACCTATTCCATTGCCTATCAATGGACAGTTTCTTAAACATTATTTTGGGTCATGAAGTTTGGTATTTGGCTGGGGAGTGCATTTATGTAAGTAGTTTCTATGTTTCTGCTTGTAGATAATCTCTGTGTGTAAATAATTTTGTTCTCTATGTGAATAGTTTGTTGTTCTTTATGTAAATAATTTGTTTCTCTATTTGTAAATGGTTTTGTTGTTTGTTTGTTTCTTTCTTTCTTTTTGTCCTTTCATTTCCTTTATTTTTTTGTTTCTGTCTTGCTTTGTTCTTTGGGGTTTCTCTGTTCTTTCCATCTTGAAATGGTGGGTTGTTATTTGAAGTATACTTTGGTTATTAGGAGAGAAGTGGTTTAGATATTTTCAAGTTTTCTAATTGGATGATTTTATCCTAAGCTCATTTTTTTATGCCCATTATCAATAAGAGTTGTGGAAGGTCTTGAAAACAAGGTGCAAAGTAAACAATCTTCATTAGCTACCTCTGAATCTATCACAAATCACCAAGATCATCTCCCTTTGTAATGGTATATTTGTCCTAGGGTGATAGTGTTGTAAGATTTGAGTGAAAAATCTGATTCCTAGATGCTGTTATGAAGTCCATGGTAGTTTTCAACCCAGAACAAATGTTTGACATCTGACATATTGAGAAAAAATTGAATGAAATATCTAAAACTCCAAGTGAAAAAAAAGATGAGAAAAAGAATTATCTAAAAGAAAGGAAGACTCAATATGAATGGGTGATTCCAGTATCTCTACCGGGGATATGGACACCTGGCTTGCAGTATAGCAATGTTGTGAGAAAACTAGAGGTATCTCTGTTGGGGCTATGGATGCCTGACTGGCAGTGGAGCAATGCCTAGGATATCATTGCACAACAACTAAAGGGAATCAACTCATGTAGTTCAAATCTTGCACATTGTTGTTCAAAAGATGAAGAAAAATTTATAAAAGAGTGATGCATCATCAAGCACACACATAGATTCAGGAATGGCCATTGTTGATTTACATTTGAGGTCCTAGCTCAACCTTGGTTGTTAAAACTGACCCAACTAGAGTTGTGATGTTCATAAACCAGGAGTTCTGGGTAGTTGAATCCTTCAGTTTCTTGAAAATGGTTAAACCATTTTCCCAGTAAAGTCACCATTTGTTATGCCTTGCATAACCACCCCATTTTACTCTGGAACAAAATGGGTCCCTCTTTTCTTTTTTCTTTCGTTGCCTTTGGTTATTTGCTTTGACCTCTGGATTTCTTTCGTTTTCCTCCTGGGTCTATATTTTGTTTTGTTAGATTTTGGTTCTGTCTCAGTTTGGGTTGGTTTTCTTCTTGCTAAAATTGAATGGAATCATAAATAATATATTTTATATGCTTTTGAGAACTAATGGAGGAAATTTTTTTGCAGAATTGAATTATTCATCTGAAGATATCTCTCAAGGATGTCGATTGGAGGGTATGCCTCAATCCAATTTAGCACAAAACTCCTGAAGAAGAAAGTTTCTGAGACCTTTCAAATGTCTTTCCAACTGGAAGTGTGCTATTCATTTGGGATCCAATGGTTGCCATGACATCTCGGTCGCCATGAGGTTTTATATGTCTCTCCACTTCGAAAGAAGTCTCGGCGAAAGGGATGTCATCGAGGGATCTCGCCGAGAAAGATTGCCTTCGCCATGAGGTCTAGCCGAAGGGTTCTCCCTTCGGTGTGAGGTCTTGTTGACCCGTGATAGTCTCGACGAAAGGGGGTAGCATCGGCAGGAGGTCTCATTAACAAGGTGGACTCTTGCCGAAATGGAACGATGTTGGGGAAAGCTTGGAGTTTGGCCTGAGGTCTCGACGACCAGGTGGTGTCTCACCGAAAGGATGGTGCCTTCAGAATAAGGTTGTGGTTCCAGGCAGATGTCCTACCGACACGTGGGAGTTTCAGAAAAAATTGTGAGCTCGGTGAAAGGTCTTGCCAACTAAGCAAAGTCTTCCCGATTGAAATGAGTTCAGTGTCGAAACAAAGCAGCTTCGATATAACGTCTCGCCGACTGAGGGGAGTCTTGTTGACAGCGGTGAACTCGGCGATGAAGGGGATATCGCTATAAATTTTGCTGCCCGCTGTAATCTCTCCCTGACCAAGTGAAGTCTTATCGATAGCGATAGATTTTCTAGTGGAAAAAGGGATATCGGTGTTAGCTCTCAAAAACATAGATAGAAAGCCTCAAGAGGCTGCCAATCTCTTGGTACATTTCAGGGTAACAGACAAGGTCAAAAGAATTCAACCTTCTACTCTTCAGGTGCTGCAAGACCTAGGCGGGTATACCTAACTAAATGAAGCAGACTTTATGTACTTATGATTATCTTTCTTGCAATGATTTGTCCACAATGGCAAATGGAAGTGAACAAATGAAACAGAACTTGATAGCAATAGCAATCTTCTGATCTAAATCCTAAAATGCTTAATTAGCAGATGTAAAGAGAATAAATGAATCTTAATGATGAAACTGCAGAGACCAATGCCTTATTGGGTATGCAGAGTCAAATGAAATCAAGATGAGCAACACTCTCTAGAGAAAATTCAAATTATCTATCACATATTTTGTTTACAACTTGTATAAACATGCAATATTGTAACTACTAAGCTCTACTTTAATAATCCAGATGAATCTCTCTGATTACTATGATTAACTTAAAGGATTTAATCTTTGCTTGAAAGAACCAATTGATTAATCACACAGATACAACAAATGTCCATTGATAAAATGAACATAAACTTGTTATGTCAATTTAAACAACCAGAAAGCATCAATCTTGGAGACAACTTAGTAGTATTTTTATTTAATTCAACAGACAATTGACACCAGAAAAATGCTCCAACATCAACTGATTTTCATAAATAACTCCATTATGAAATCATGCAACAATAGTCTCTGATCTGATAATTTTATTCTATTGTATCTACTTGCTGTGTATCGAATATCTAATAACTGGTGGTACAATTATAGTCACAAGATGCCTATTTATACACTAGTATCAGAAAAATATATCATACTGAGATCCCATGTCGGCCTTCCACAGAATTTGGGCTCCTTTCATGTTGACCTGCAACGACATTTTATGAACTCACATGTTGGCCACAGTGTTTAAAATTTCATTAGTCACCAATGAAATAGTCAGCGAGACATATCGTGGTTATGCTGAAGGCAATTCAATCGCTAGTTGTCCCCCTGGTTCTATTCGCTTTCGCCATGACACATCAGAGTTGGGGAGATGTCATACAGCCAACATTATGTTTCATCGACATGCCTCTCATAGTATATTATTCATTCGTTGAGACATAGGGAAACTTCTCACCGAAGTGCACTTTTGTTTTCATTCGCTATCGTTGTAACTTAATGGTATCAGAGATACCTCATGCAGATTTCATTTTGTTTCACCAAAAGTTTCTATCCACTCTGAGTCGCCGAGACAAGATCACACTCTCGCCGACAAGGTCCTTCACTGTTTTCCATCGGTGAGACCGAAGGTCACTCGCTGAGACCTCATACCAATAACCTTATCTCTCACCGAGCTGTTCTTTTAGTTGCCGGTTGGTGTGACAAAATGAAATCGCTACGACTTTGCATCGAAAGCAACATGTTAGCCGAAGTGAATCCTTGATGTGTTTGTCGGTGAGACCCCAAGAATTCGTCGGGACATTATATTGATGCCACAACTCTTGTCGATGTATCCTCATTCAAGCTCGTCGCCGAGACATAAAGCACTCGGTGAAACATTATATCGATGACCAAACTCTTGCCGAAATGTGTATCATCCTCTGTCGCCGAGACCGTGAAGAAGTCCTACTGAACGGTGCTAGTGAGTGAAAATCAAATTGCCATGACAAAAGAAATGTCTTGCCAATAGGCAACATAGACATTTATCAGAAAAATGGATCAGGGAGACCCATAAATTGTCATGCCGATACAGACCATGATATGAATTATGCAAGACCCAATGGATTTAATGAGACAAAAATGGACAAAATGTGAGCAAAATGATATGAAAATAGACCCATTTGTTTATGATGAGGACAATATGGAAACTTAGGGTTATGTAAAACATGTGGAATCATAAAAAATTAACAGTTCCAACAATGGCTTCGTCTGGGGATGAATGATAGTAAGATCATTGCAAGGATCCAGAATCTTTGGGTGAGCAGACCAAACCAAACACAAAATGAGAAAAATGGAAAAGGACAAGAAGCATGATGGAATGAATGCAAAATGAATGCAAGATGGAGGTGAACCAAAACCTTAAACTACTGTGCATGGAAAAAAATTTGAAAGAGGACAAGCAAGAGTTGTTCATGCACTGACAACCCTTAATCCTCTGTGTTTTAACTTCACCTATCTTGAGCTGTTACAATCTGAAACTCCAACCACACTTTCCCCTGTCAAATACCTGGTTTTGTCTTGAATTCATCAAATTCTTCTTGAAGACATTCATGCAATCTTCCCTGTCATTGAAAGTTTTTAGAGAATCATTATGCTCAGCTTGGCCCAAATTCCCTACATCATTCTGTAATTTGTATTCTTCATCATCAGACAAATCTCTATTATCTCCAACATACAAAATGCATGTATACTCAATACAACATTTCTCATTATCCCCTTCACTGTTATGTATTATAAAACATTCTCCCAGCTGTATTGAAAATTGACCATCAAAGTGCTTCTCTTGAGAAACAAAAAAATTTGTTATATCAATGTTGTCTGAAACAAACAAATCTGCAACCTTTTGTACCTCTTCGGTATCACCATTTGGAATCAACATTTTAATATGACTCATATCTCCAGTATCAAGCATATATGAACCTATCAAAGCTGGACCTCTACCATCCTTGACATGTAAATAAACGTCTTCTCCATATGAATTAGAAACTTCAAAATCACATACCTCTTCTTGAATGGACACAGACATATGGTCAACACCAAAAGTTTCATCATTATTCCAAGAAATGCATTGGGAGTCATAAAAATATTTACACAAAGATCTTTCACTGTCAAAACAAATTTAAGCTGGACGCAAAACTTCAAAATCATCCTTGTGCACACATCTCTAATATTCAAAAGTAATCAAGTCTGAAATTTGCTCACTGCTGAATGAACACAATTCTTTATTTTCAACACTACAATTGTATTCTTTAGTCATCATCAAAAATAAGTCCAAAATCATTAGAGAATGAAAAATAAGAAATATTATCAGCACAGTCATTTGTTCCATAATCACTTTGTTTGTCTGAAATTATCTCCTCTTTTTCATAAAGTGGATTTGAAAATACCTGAAGTTCATTCATGGGCATACCTCCGCAAAATATCATATGATCTTCATTTAACTCTTCATCATACAATGGGTTTGAAAAAGTTTGGAAATCACTTTCAAATGTACAAACCTCATCATCATCAGCCGTATCTTCATAATAGGTAGAAGAATCCCTTGATTGCAGATCAAAATCCTCTGGTTCATCATCAGAATCTGAATATTCACTGGATTCCTCACAACATGCACTGCTTTCCCTGTCACAATCTGTTATGCAAGAGAAATCTCTTGTACCTTCATCATCCTCATGCAAGCTATCACAGGAATCATCTTGACTTGCACATGTCTTATCTTCTATTGGATGCATCATCTAATCAACTTCTCTATACTCATCAGAAATACAACAATTGGATTCAACATTGATAGTGTTCTCATACCTTATTCCCTGGGATAACGCTTGAATGAAGTTAAAAGAGGAGCCTTCTGCATTAATCCTTTTCTTCTGCTCCAATGTTTCTCCTTTGTTTTCTTCCTTCTAATCAACAACAATTAGTCTCTCTATCTCTTCTTCAGTAAGTCTCTTCATACTGTATTGAGCAGGTACCTCAATAGAATGTGGCACTGTATAATCTTCTTTAGAGTCATAAAGGACCTACTGTTTAGCCATATGAACATTGTATTTCTAATTTGAAACATCATGCTGATAACCTTCATCCTCCGAAGATGAGTACCTCTCCACAACATGGTGAAAGGTCTTTGAAGTCAAATATACTGTGTGATCTTCTCTACTATCTCCCATCAACATTCCCTCTTCCTGTATTCTTTGGGTTACAACACAATAATCTGGGGAATGTGGCTTATTACAAAATTCACAAAAGTAATTGTTACTTACCATATAGGTTCCTTTCTTGCTCAATGGATCATGAGTGTCTTTGCTTCTAGGCCTAGCTGTTATAGGTTTTCCGTCCTTCCAGTATGTATTATAAGGCATGTCATGCAACCCCGGCCTTTCATTTCTATAAGTATTCTCCTGTCGGTACTGATAATTGTTGCTTTGCTGACGAACCTCAGGATTGTCTCTTTTATCCATTATCCCTGCAACCCTCCTATTGTTTTCAATTATCTATGCCATCTTTTGAGCCTTAGCCAAGTCTCTTGGGAATCTATTTCTTAGTTCATACCCCGCTTTAGGATCAAATGCATTCAAATAAACACTCAGTGCTACATAGTCTAGCAACTTTGATCCATGAGGTGTTTTATTCTACAATTTATTGAATCTCCAATTAAAACCATAAATTGTGTCATTTTGATCTTTCTGAATTTGTATTAATTCATGAAGAGCAGCATCTGGTGCACTTGGATTCCCATATTTCTCAAGGAATTGATCTTGAAATCCTTGGAGAGAATCAATAGAGATTGCTGGTAGGTTGTTGAACCAATCCCTGGCGTCTTCAATAAGTGATATCATGAATAGCCTCATGCGTAAATATTCATAAGGCACATCCAAATCTTGGATGAAAGCATTGAAGCTTCTCAAATGCTCCTCAGCAGTAATTGTATTACTCCCTGTAAACTTTGGAACAAGACCTCTCCAATTGCCATCCATTGGGTAAGGGGATAACTGAATCCCTGCCAAATCAAATTGTCTGATCATTTTTGTGTGTTGATGAGGGGGGATGCCAGGTGGGTACTGATGCTGGTACGCTGGACCATTCCATTGTGAAAATTTCCAATTGTACTGTCAGGCATTTGAGGAGTCCAATGCTTGCCTGCATTTATGTACTCATTCGTTCCATATACAAATTCCATTCTTCATCAAGCTTTTTTCAGAGTCGCTACCTACTTTTCCAAAAGTAGGAAAAAATATTCTTCTTGATCTTCTCCCCAGCGGAATCACTCTTTCTAAAATTTCTCAAATTACAACTTTTCCTCCAATGACTCTATTAAGTGGTCTTCAACCGAATTTTCTGATGTAGTCCCCAGTAGAGTCGCCAATTTGTTAGCTCTCAAAAACGCAGGCAGAAAGCCTCAAGAGGCTGCCAATCTCTTGGTACATTTCAGGGTAACAGACAAGGTCAAAATAATTCAACCTTCTACTCTTCAGGTGCTGCAAGACCTAGGCGGGTATACCTAACTGAATGAAGTAGACTTTATGTACTTATGATTATCTTTCTTGCAATAATTTTTCCACAATGGCAAATGGAAGTGAACAAATGAAACCAAACTTGATAGCAATAGCAATCTTAAGTCAGTACAAATGCTTATTAGCATATAGCAAAGAGAATAAATGAATCTGTGAAGTAAGCTATGAGAGACGATTACCTTATTAGGTATGTAGAGTCAAATGAAATCCAAGATGAGCAACACTCTCTGGAAAATTCAAATTATCTAGGCGCATATTCCGTTTACAACTTGTATAAACATGCAATATTGCACAGCTACTGAAGCTCCTACTTTAATAATAATCCGGATAGATCTCTCGATTCTGGACAACCTCAGGCCAAACAATGAAATGTTATCATTTCAACAAAATCTGTTTCTTAAATGTGTCATCAGCTAATTTCATAAAATGTCTCCCGTGCAAAGTCATTGCAGCAGCTGGTATCTGATCTGTAATTTTGTTCTGGCCTCTGCTTTGTATTGGCCTTGATATCACAATGGCGGTACAGTTACGGTCACGAGATGCCTGTTATGCACTGGTAGCCAGGAAAATATATAATAAAGAGATCGCTGGCCGATGGCTGCCCAGAATTTGGAAACCGACAAAGTCGGCCTGCAACGACATTTTATGAACTCACATGTCGGCCACAGTGTTTGAAATTTCATTAGTCACCAATGAAACAGTCGGCGAGACATATCGTGGTTATGCTGAAGGAAATTCAATCTCTAGTCATCCCCCTGGTTCTATTCGCTTTCACCATGACACATTAGAGTTGAGGAGATGTCATACAACCAACATTATGTTTCATCGACATGCCTCTCATAGTATATTATTCATTCGCTGAGACATAGGGAAACTTCTCACCGAAGTGCACTTTTGTTTTCATTCACTGTCACTGTAACTTAATGGTATCGGAGAGACCTCATGTAGATTTCATTTTGTTTCACCGAAAGTCTCTATCCACTTTGAGTCGCTAAGACAAGATCACACTCTCACCGACAAGGTCCTTCACTGTTTTCCATTGGCGAGACCGAAGGTCACTTGCCGAGACCTCATACCGATAACCTTATCTCTCACCGAGCTGTTCTTTTAGTTGTCGGTTGGTGTGACAAAATGAAATCGCTATGACTTTGCACCGAAAGCAACATGTTAGGCTGAAGTGAATCCTTAATGTGTTTGTCAGTGAGACCCCAAGAATTCTCCAGGACATTATATCGACGCTGCAACTCTTTCTAATGTATCCTCATTCAAGCTGGTCGCGAAGACATAAAGCACTCGATGAAACATTATATCGATGACCAAACTCCTACCAAAATGTGTATCATCCTCTGTCACCGAGACCGTGAAGGAGTCCTGCCGAATGGTGCCAGTGAGTGAAAATCAAATCGCCATGACAAAAGAAACGTCTTGCCGATAGGCAACACAGACGTTTTATCAGAAAAATGGATCGGGGAGACCCATAAATTGTCACGCTAATATAGACCATGATATGAATTATGCAAGACCTGATGGATTTAATGGGACAAAAATGGACAAAATGTGAGTAGAATGATATGAAAACAAACCCATGTGTTTATGATGAGGAAAATATGGAAACTTAGGGTTATGCAAAACATGTGGAATCATCAAAAATAAATAGTTCCAACAATCGGTATGACCGATGAGAACTTTCCATGACCCCTAGCCAATAACGATTGTCTTGCTGACAATTTTTGTGGTATCGATATAACTTGTGCAGCTCGACATGAGGTCTTGCCTATTGTCGTATGCTATGCCGATGACTGCTATGAGGTATAATCACATCAGGGAGACACGATTAGTGTCTCACCGACATGTGATTCGGTGTGAACAACTTTTGACTGCCCGAGAATCTCATGTAGAATGTGTTCACCCAATCAGAAGAAACTAAAGGGGCGAACCATTGGTCGTTTGACTGGTTGACTTCCCCTATGAAGGAGATCAACAAAATGTAAACGGCATGGAATTATTCTGAGATCAGAAGCGATGGAGAAGCTTGGTGAACACTGGTGTGGAGATCTAACGGGAAGTCTGATGCTGCTTCCAAAGATGGTCAATGTACAGAAAGGTCTAGAGCAGGAAGAAGGCTGAAGGAAAGAAAAGGGCCACAAGTTTTAGTGACAACTGTGGTGTCTACTGACAGAGGTGGATCGACATTGATGATAATGCTTTAGAGCATTCAAGGCAGCTCTGCAAGGGAGTTCGAAGATGGACATGGAGGCATGAAGTTAATGCTGTGATTGTAAAAAAATCTGAAGGCCTCTCCTGAGGGCGATCCTTCACTGACATGGACAACAAGGATTCACATTGAATTCAACATTAACTCTATTCAAAAAGATCTGGGAGCCAAACCTTCTGAGGACCGATATTTTGTGAACCCTAAAATAGGGGCCAGTGCATTCTTTTTGGTACATTCTGTATATATGGCATTTTCACCTCTTTGTAAAAAGGGGGGTACGAGTTTTAGAAGAGATGGAGAATTTTTAGAAACCAGTAGTGGTAGAGAAACTTAAGAGTAGCAATAGAATAGGAGTTAGATTCAGCATAGACAATAATGTATCCTTTTGGTTCTCTTAGTATAGATGGAAACAATTTGAAGACATAGGTTTTCTGTACACTGGTGATTGTGCCAGAATTGTAAATTTTGCTTATCTATTTCATTAATAGTAGAAGCAATCAGATTTAAATCTACTTCATGTTGTGTTCCAAAATGGTGTTTATCTTGGGTTAATCATTTGATTTGAAAAGCTTTCAAGGAATGAAGTTTTATTTTATGTTTTGTTTAAATAGTGATTTACAATCTGCTGTTAAAATTAGCACTATGAATGAATGAAACCATGTGTTAATCACAAGTTGATTTTGTTCTCCAGTTCAATGAGCAATTCCTTGGAAGGTAACAAGTCTGGTTAAGCTAGATGAACTATTATTCTCTTCAGTTCCAAGCTTTGATCTATCTTTTTTGTTTCTTTAAAAAACCCTGGTTAAAGTAGGTTTAAGTTTATGTTTGATCCTAGAACAATCTAGAAGCTCAACACCAACAGGCCCCTTGAACATTATAGTTCACATCAACAATTGAGTGAAATCAGCACAGTCGAGAACCGATTACAAAGACCTTGGGAGTTAGATATCCATGTGTTATTCTTTCTCTTTCAGGAGAGCAGAATAATAATAATTTTTCTTAACTATTGTTGTGCTCATCCAAACCATCAACAAGTTGGAAGGTTCTATAAGCATTACAGAATGAAGCCTTAACTGGGTCACTGTCCTATTTCAAACCTTTGGGGGGCTTTGTGAGAGTATTTTTTAGTGAATGTGATGGCTTCCTTCTTGCATCTAACTATCCCCTCTATGCAACTTGTGAGTAGTAGTCCAAGTATAACCTTCACCTTGCAGGACCTGTCGATGGGTTTTAATAAAGAATCATCTCCTCCTTATATTCATGCTTGAATCAACAAAAACATTATAGCAGGTGTTCTTGTTGACTTGACGTCTCAGGTGAATATTATAACTGAGGATATTATGTTAATTAACTTCCTGCTTAAAGATGGGTACAACACACTTGTAAGCACCATCTGTACGCATAACAAAATTTTTGTACCTCCCCTTGGTAGCATTTTTTTGTTGGTCCTTGTTGGACCTAAGTTTATAAACCTACTATTTGACATAATCCCAAGGTTTGAACTCTTCAGAGTGAAGCTAGGTATCCCCTGGTTAGTAGCTATGAATGCAGTTCCTTCGGTCATACATAAATGCCTAAAGTTTATTCATGAGGGTTCAATGCATGTGATCCATGACATTGGCTATAAATTGCCGCTTGCGCATGGTAGCTATTCCTTAGGTCACTGGCCTACACCTGTTGGTCTACTCCCGCCTAGGAAGGACCTCTTGTACCAAACTTATGAGAAGTACAAGAAAGGGTGCTTAACACCTAGAGTGAGGTACCCTCCATCACCTTATGTTGTTTTGCATAGGGCTTGTTTAAAAGCTGACAGTGATGCCACCCTAGCACGTAGAAGGGGAGAAGAGAAGCACTCTTAGGGTTCCTCCTCCTCCTCTTCCATTGTCCATCTTGATGCTTCCTCTCACCCTATTGTGACATCATCAAATTATACTCCACATTTGTGAGAGAACCCTATGGTGCTCGCTTGGTGAAATCCCAAGCGTCTTGGGGTAAACCCACAAAAGTGGTTTACAATTCGAGTGAGGAAGGAAAAGTTGCAAAAAACAACCCCATGCAAAAAAAAATGGTTTTAGGGGTTTGAATGAACCCTTTGGTTTGAGTGAACCAAAAAAAGGCTCGAATGAACCCTTTGGTTTGAGTGAACCAAAAAAGGGTTCAAATGAACCATGGTTCGAGTGAACCAATTAAATGTAAGGTCCCACCATTCCCGCAAAAAAACACAAGGAAATATTTTTTTAAAAGGGGGTTCGAATGAACCATGGTTTGAGTGAACCCTTGGGGGTTTGAATGAACCCCCCCTAGTTCACCTGAACCCCCTTTTCCCACCTTCTCACCCTCTGGCACCAAAAAAGTACATAATTTTTCACTTCAAAGCTCGGGTTGAGGATGAAAATGGAGACTTCACAGACCCAACTAGATGATGGTAGTCCTCAGAATGAGCTATCCAACAAATATAATTTTAATATGTTTTGGTTTTATTATATATTTGTTTTTTTAGTTTTATTAACCATAAGTTTTTCACCAAAAATCAAGCTCTCTATTCTAAACATGTAGAAAATAAGCTGATTATCAAAAAGATTAGAAAATCATGAGTGCACTAGTTATTGAAGTCCTTGATCCAACAAAAAAGAATTGAATTTTATTACACCACAATAGAAGTTATGCATTATAGTCAGCTTAATATGAACTATAATTGGACTTTTTGACTTTGGTTAAAGGAAAAACGTTTCAATGAGCACTGTCTCTAACCAATTGGAAGCACTAGATATCATAGTTACAAATCTAAAGAGTGAAAGAAAGAATTAGAATTTTATCCTTCATGGAAAAGTTGTATTTATCTTGTAATCACTTGAAGGAGATGGAAAAGAAGTGCAATTTGATTCAAAATTTTTTTGAAAATATATTTAGAATCTAAAGACAAAATATGACAAATCACTAGTTTGCATCATCTTCAGGAACTACTTCCGCAGTTTGAGTAAGCTATAGATGCACGAAAGTGAAGATTTGGATTAGAAAAAATATTTTTAGCAGGTATCGGTTTGGCCAAAAATTGTAAAGAGCTTAAATATTATTAAGGATCCTTTGCATTTACAGAATTCTCTTCCTTTACTTGGTGCCTAAGCCCATTCGATGCCGCTGGTGGGGAAAGGGATCCCGCAGGGAATCCACTCTATGCCTCACGACCTCCATGACCTCCACCACACTCCTGCTCCTAAAAGCGGAGTGAATGGGAAGAGGCATTGTCCAGGCACACAGGCAGGCTCCCTGGGTTGTTTCTCCCGGCTTCCTCTTCCTCCACTCCTGGTGGGAGTCTCTCCTGCTTTGAGGTCAAACTGGAGTGGACGCTCCTTGCCAGAGGCAGGGGATGTGCCTTCCCGCCCAGCTCCTAGCCTCTAACTCAAAGAGTTGAAAGAATCACCTTATGTGTGAATGTAAGCACTAGTGAAAGGCTCTAGTAGCTGAGCAGGCTGCTTTGCAGAGAAAGGAAGAGGAGTCGACCGCCCCTATTTCAGGGCCTCTCGATGCATCCTCCTCTTTCCTCCCCTTTGCTTCTATTCAATCAAATTTAGTTCTATTGCAAACTCTCGTTGTGAGCGGGGATGCAAATGATCCTAAAAAGGTGCAGGTGTTTATCGCCCCTTCGATCAAGCCCCCTCTTTTGATGTCCCTCTCGGACATCCCACCATTCTCTAAACCCATGGACATGTTGAATACCTCAGTAGTGTCTGCTGCAATTTTCTCCTCCTCTTATATGCCTCTCACCTCATCTATGGGGAGTTCACATCCTCTGACAAAGAAAAAAGTGGAGGTTGTCCCTTCTAGCAATGGAGGGTGTAAGAGGAGCCTACCTTCTTCAGACGTTGGTCTTATGCTAGCTTGTTTTGTCTTAGTGAAGGAGCAAGTTTCGGCTTCCCTTGAGTTTGTCACTGTTCCCGAGTCACTCGGTGTGCCAAGCAGTGAATCTCGAGCATTGTCTACCTTGTCCATTAAGGTACCACATGGTGCTTCTGTATAGTGCATGTTTAACTCTTTGGACGAGGTCCCGACCTTGTCAATGATATTTGTGAAATCATTGACCATTGCTCCACAAGAGCCTAGTGGAGAAGGCCTTGTGAGGCCTTCTTCCTTAGCCCTTGTTTCTGGAGGGTCGGAAGTGCCTCCCCTAATGTTCCACCATTGCAAGCTCATCTGCCTTCCCCTTATAATGTTCTAGATTGGGAAGTGGATGACCTCTTGGTCGATGAGTGTTAGGGGGAGGCATCTTCTTTATCTTTAGATTAGGTGTGTGTTTGTTGTGATGTGTTCCCCCATGCTTGCGTTATGTGTTCCTAGATGAATCTTGTCACCCTTGTAGGTGCTTGGATACAGGAGTGATTATGTGTTGTAAACTTCCTCTATTTGTTCCATATTTCTTCCTCTGTTTTGTGTTTTGATTTTCAGAAAATTGGGGATGATGAAAAGTGTTGGGGGCATTTAGTCTTCCCTTCCATGTTGACCCAATTTTTTATTTTTACTTTGTCTTCTCATGCATTCTTCACATGGTCAAATGCTATAGTAGGGGGTTGATGATAGTTCATCTATATACTATTACTATACTTATATATTTATGAGAAAATCTGACCCCAAAATATCAGATCATCCATGTGTCCCTTGCTCATGATGTTGCCATTCCTCTTGTGCTCCTTTATCTTTCTCTCTTCTTTGCTTGAGTTGTCCCTCATATGTGCGATAATGTTACTTTCACAATGTTTTGGTTCTCATAAAATGCATGCGTTGCTAACAAATATTTTCTCAAAAATCCTTTCAAAACCTTTTTCAAGAAATCACATTCTCAACTTGGACCCCAACGGAACGTGTTTCCTTCATCATGGGTTTGAAAAGAAAGAACTTGAGAACTTTCCTCCGAGGAGGGAGCAACTTTTCCTGTGGGAGAAGCCTTGACCTTCCCCTCATGAGGGGGAATTTTCTTCCTTTCGAATTCCTTGATGAAGTGAACATATTTCAAAAGGATTCCTTGATCACAATGAATTGATTTGAGAAAAAAACATCTATTTTGCACTTTCAAACAACATGTCTCTTGAGTGGACCCCTCTTCTTTTGAAGAATTCCCAAGGGAACCCTTTGAAATCCTTTCAATTTGTTGATAGTCTACTCATTTTCTTGTGTAGTTGGTCTTTTTTTTTACATGTTTCATATCTATGAATTAACATGTTGCTTTGTAGGTGTGCCTGTGAAGCCACTTTCTAATCCAACTCTACGGAGTCCCCTTACACTGGGCTTCCTTCATGAGATAGTACTTGGGGGATGCCTTCTTGTAGGTCTATGGGCCTATGAGGCACTTAGATACTATGATATTTGTCCATCATTGGTTTGAGGGCTTTTGGTGTACTTTGTGCAACTTCATAGTTCTATGGGGTTTTGGAGTCCTTTTGTTTGAAACTCCTCAAGAGAGAGTACCTATGGATTCCTTTTCCTTCCCTGTGCTTTCGAGTTCACCAGATCATAGTCTACTTCCTCAACAGTTCAGGTATACATCTTTAATGCTTTGATCTACTTTACTGAACACTCATTGAGACTCGTGCTCGCTAAAGTGGGGGAGAAATGTATAGGAACAAATTTGCACCCCTTATGTAAATTACCCTTTTGCATACCCTCACCTTAGAAAATCAAATATGAAGGCAAAATTCCACATCACCCACCTGCCTTCCATCCACTTGGAATTTTTCTAGTGTGTCGATGAGAGAATATTTGTCAAGGACGCAAGCGTGGTGCACGGATGTCTGCACGACGTGCTACCATCCCTTATGGATTCTCGCATCTAAAGTTGGTAGAGGCGTTACACACTTGAATGGGGTTAAATTGTAACATTCCTCTTCAACCAACCAACCCAAAAATGATGTATTCCTTCTCATCCCACCTTAAAAAGCATCCATTTTCACATTCATTTGATGCTCTACACATTTAATCAATCTCTCTTAGCATTTTTCATTCAAATTCTTCACATTCTCAAGCACATTCTCACTTACTTCAACATTCTAGCACTCCATTGTGAGCATTGCAGTTGCATTGACACTCCATCAACTCCACATTGCACATGTGAGGCTACCATAGAAGTTACGAGCTTGGAGTCTTATGATACCTCCCTTCACCATGGTTGTAGTGGTGGTGACTTTTCCAAGTTCGTTGCTTGCATTCTCCCTTCATTGGCCTTAAGAGCCTTTGGGTGGAGGTGGTAATACTTCATTCCTCTCCCTTGTGATTTGATAGAGTAGCATTTGTCTTTTGTAGTGTTCATTGCACTTCTTATCTTCTTTATCATATCTTTCTACTTCATTGCTTTTTGGTTGTCCATGGAGGTGGAAACACCAAAGCGAGGGTCTGACTAAGGCATGCCCCTATACAGCCCCAACAATTTTCCCCTCTTGCTTGTATGTAGGTGAACATGTGTGTGGAGCTAGCTGGCGAATCAACACTTTTGTGAGATCATATTCATCACACTTGCTTTTATTTACTTACTTTATCATCTTTGTCTTTATTTTTTGTACTTCATCATTTTGTTTACCTTGTTAAAATCAATTAGCTAGGCTATCAGTAGGTTTTTGGTAGCTTATTTGTTGTACTTTGTGTTTTCTAGCCATATAGACACTAGCGCGTCACACTATCATCCTAGACCTGCGTTGTCGTCCTTAGATAGAGAGTTGTCGCAGGTACAGTTCAGACTCCAAAAACTAACTCGTCTAGCCCCAAATAGAATCCCATGTCTATAGAGGGACAAAATTACTACATAGTGCTCTTCATTCTTGATCCTTACCCCAAAACATCCCTTTAGAGTTAGGTAAGTTAGGGTAGCCCTCCGCTCTCGGCTCTTCATGACCTAGAGCCTTGACGTGGTTGGTCCCCCTCTCTTACACAATATATGCTTGGATGCCTTCCAATGAATCTCATGAGATTCATGAGAAAAATGTGAGACAAGCCCAACAACAAAGGTGATGTTGTGAAAGTGGTATTCAAAGTGACGCTAGATTGGAATGGTGTAGGGGTAGGCCTACAATCAATCATATGAAATTGATTAAGTAATTCAATGGTATATTTTTGGTAGTATATGGAGATCCCCTTAGTAGACTAAAGAATATGAAGACCATTTATTTCTTGAGAAATAAATGTAAAATCCCAAGTTTGAAATCTTGTTAAAGTGCTCCATTAAACTATGCTAAATATCCTAAATCATGGATGAGGAACTAATAGTGAGAATCAAGTCATCGATATACAAGATTGGTATCAAAATATCTTCATGTCTCTAGATGTATGTTGTGCAATTTGAGTAGTAGTGAGTGAAACAAAGGGTTTTTTTAGGACCATACAAATAACATTGTAACCTAAAAACAAATGAAGAGTCTTGGATGAAGTTTGGAGGTTTGTCTATTTAGATCTCCTCATGAATATCACCATGTAAAAATTGCTCTTCACATCCATCTAATAGCCTTATATAATATGGAGCAAAAGAAAGAACAAGGTGAATTGAATCCATCTTGGCTTTAGGGGTAAATGTACTTGAGTAGTCAATACCCTCGACTTGTGAAAAACCCTTATACAAGAGATGCATTATATATTTTAATGTAGAACTCAGTTACATGATTTGTTCAATACACCTGAAATCACACCAAACCATCTTTCTTCCTTTAGGAAGAGGAACCAAATACCATGTATTATTCTTCAATAACACAATCCCATTCTAGAATGCTAAAATATTCTAAAAAGTCTATGGATTTGGATACATGGCATGAGTCCAACGATTAGTGTTAGAATTCTATGAGCCAGTGTGGTGAGAAATCATGGGATCACCAACTAAAGATCTAGCCTCCTAAATAATATTATAAGACCACCTAGGAAAAACATGAATGATAGGAGGTGGAAGTGGTGGTGTGGGTGAATGAGGTGTTGGATTAGGACCATCATTTAATGTATCCTCTAGTGAAAAAGTATGCTTATGAGACGATGAAGGAAAAATGGTAGTGAGGAAGAAGTATATAGAAGATCCATCTATGTGAAAGACTCATCAAAGTGGACATCTCTAAGAAAGTAGAAATCTTTAGTGATAGGATAAAAAAACCTATAAGCTTTTACATCCTCATAATAGTTAACAAAGATAGATGGTTCAATCTTCTTCTCCATTTCCTTACATTTACCATCATGTATGAATGCCCAAACTTCACTACCAAATACCCTAGAGAAGAAAACGCTGAACTTGATATTGGACCAAGCCTCCTCTAGAGTAATATTTTGAAATTACTAATGGGGAGTACAATTTTGAATATAATTGGAATAATTGGCATAATTGGTTGCTTTAACCCAAAAATATGATGTCATAGACCAAAACTAAATCATAAGATTGATCACCTCCATTAGAGATTTGTTCTTTCTTTTAATCACACCATTCCGTTGAGGAGTATAGGGAACTAGATACTAATGATGAGTACCATGCTCAATGCAATAGTACTAAGAAACCTAGTTAACATATTCCTTCCCATTATCTATACATATCTACCAAATAAAAGAACCTAATTGCTTCTCCATGAAAGCCCCAAAATCCCTAAAACTAGTAAATACATCACTCTTTCACTTGAGATAATACAACCATGTGTGACAAGAGTAATCATCAATGAAGGTGAGCACACACTTGGTCTCTTAAAAAAGAGTTGGAAATGATATGAGGTCACTATGAATAAACTCAAGTAAGGTAGTAACACAATGGGCCTTACCCTTATGAAAGGGTTCCTAATGATGTTTTCCAAGAACACAACCTTGAAAATTCCCTATGTTCATGAAACCTTAGGAAGTCCAAGTACCATATTTTATGTACCCAACAACTAAAGATACATGTAATCAAGGTGTCCAAACCTCTTGTGCCAAAGTCTACTCAAAGAGTTAGCATAGGTAATATGTGATGAACCAAAAAATGAATCAAAACCATGAAATATATATAATCTAGAATCAAGATCAACTCTACCTAAAGAATAAATCGTTTATGGATATTGTAGTTCTGAAATAACTACATCATATGGTGAAAATAAACCTTCTTCCCATCCCCAATATGAAAAATATGGTACATAAATATAAGATTAGGTAAAATATTAGGAACATAGAGAACATCCTCAATGTAGCCCTTTGTTAATTGTACTATACCTGACCCCAAAACTAGAATATGTGAAGATTTTCCCACTAAAATCTAAGAATTAGTGTTGTTAAAAAGAGGTTGAAGAAGATCATGTGAATGTGTCATATGATGTAATGATCCTAAGTCACCTATCCAACTATATGTGGATGAATCCAAACCTCTAGCTATAAGTGTATGTCCCTCACTAGGTTTGGTAATATCAATTTTGTGTTTCTTCATAACCTCTTACAAAGATGCAGTCCTTTGATGGTAAAAATTGAATGTCATAATTCTATAATTCACAAAAAATATATTACCCTCTAGTTTTCATCTTTGACTTAAAATTATTCATACCTAATTGAGAAGAGGATGTGGTATGTGTGTTAATTTTTTCTTCTAATTAGATGAATTATTAGTTCTTGAAGTTTATTAGGCCATATATTGTTTTGATGACTTCTTACCTTTTTCTCTTAGATGATTAAACAACTATTACTTGATTTTTGAATAGATAATTAAATCCATGGCGAGTAACTTAGATTGTTCCCACGTGATTCTATCATAAATCTATTCAAAATTAGGCCTTACAAATATTGTGCCAAGAGCATCCATGGTAGATTACAATGCAGAAGCAAAGATCTGATAAGGGTCTTTTAGCTTTTGACAAAGCCAAGAAGACACATTCTTTATCTATTTTTGTTTTACCACAACCTTGAACTTAAGAAATCATAGACTTAAATTTAACTAATAAATATTTAATTAAAGGAAAGGAATTAGGAGACGAAGTTGTTAATTCAACATCTAATTAAAGTATTTAAAACTCATCAACTATTTTAAATTAATCATTAAGTTTGTTTTGCATTTTCTTAGGAGTTGTATAGTCGAAAAGGTGAAATTAAAAATGTTTGGATACATGGAAGTGAATGATGACCATTACCTCTTCTAACTTTTTATGATAAAAATATTGTTCATACTCCATTATGAATTACATTGGCTGTGAATTTAGCATTTTCCATAATCCTTTTGACTAAAGAATTTGTTGCACTTTGACTTTTCTTGTGCAAAAATTATGTGGAGTTAGAAAATTAATTTTTAGATCCATGATTGATACACACAAAGAGGAACCTTAAGTTATGCATACAAAAACCCCCAAAATTAAATTAGAACTCTAATTAGGCCCCATAAAAAGATACCATACAATATATATAAATTATTTTAAGGTTGGATACCAAAATCATCCATTTATAATGCATAAATATTTTTACAATTTTGAGAAAAATGAGCAGTCGAAAACATAAATTTAATTACAAATTTGAAATCCTTATGAAATCATAAATAATAAAAAAAAAAATCTTATTTTTGATAATTAGGGTAAGGCCTAAAAATAGCTAAAACAGTATAAGTTTGGAAAATTAGTTTCACCACTGCATCAATGATGGAACCAAATTTTCATCAACTATAAATTTGCAAAAAAATTCCTCCCCTTTTGCAAATTATGATAAAATGAAAAAAATCCTTTATTAAACACTTTGTAAGTATTTAGTGGTCGGTCTAACAATTAACTAGCCTCTAGCTATTAGTGTAAAATGTTATATTTTGTAGGAACATTAACTGTTGATAGTTAATGCCTGAGTCTTGGGCATTGGATAGGGTCTTATCTATTGAAATGACTCATGGTGAGTGAGATAAGTAGTAGAAGCACAACTAATAGTCTATTATTTTGTGGAAGAATACAATAGTAGAAGGAAACCCATTCTTAAGTTGCAAATCTTAGTTGGAAGGTTTCAAAATATTTGTAAATGATTAATTATGGTTCCTCCTTTAATAAAAAAATTAACTCTACAAAAATATTGAAACCCTCTAAATGGATATATGGATCTCACAATGGAATCCATAGACAATTATGTGTTTTTTGAATTATTGCTGCTACAAGGATCTTCTATTGATGTTAAAAATGAATAGGGGTTATGATGGGGATGGATATATCCTTGGTTGTAGAACTTGATATTGTAGCCATTGATGAACTAATCATGAAAATGCTTCATCTTCAAGAACCTCTTTATATCAAACATATTGAAAATAGTATGAAAACTCTTAACTATGAAGAATATTTGTATCAATTTATAAGGGGCATCAAACCAAAACTAATGAAACATAAAATTGAGGAAACTACAAAAGTTGGCTTTATGTTGATGAATAGCCTAAGGGAAACAAAAATGGTAGTTTGAACCTTTCAAGTAAGAAATCAATGCCTAAATTTATCATTGAAACCTACAAAAGCCACAATATTCAACTAACAGTAGTAGAGGGTGGCTAAGTCGAGGCCCCCTCTACTAACTTTTTTACAATTTTTACAAAACATACATATAGGTGTGGATCTCCATAGATTGCATATGGTACTATAGGGTACAAGGACAATATTTTTTCTAAAATTTTAAAGTTATTGATTTTCACAAAATGAAAGGCTATTCTTTAATTCTCAGGCCTTCTAGACTCAATGCCCCATTTAGCTCCACAAAGGTTTGTTGAGAGGGGTTAGTGTTAAATTCAAAAAAAGAAAAATGGAACTTGTAACTCATGGCTCTGGTACCATGTTGGAGCAACAAATTATGAATGTTAAACTCAATAAGTTCCACAAGAGAACACATGCAATAAAAACTATCCAAACAATATCATAAAATGTATGTAAATGTACAATGATCTCATTGTATATGTAGGATAAAAAGGAAGTAGGGAGGTGAAACTAAAACATTGAATAACCCTCCAAGAGATGTGATACAGGTAGAAAACTTGGGACAAACTTGTATGAGAGCATGTTTCACGTGTCTATGAGGTGAGACAACTAAACCATCAAGTGAATTTAAGCTAGTGTGAATAGGTCTACTAGTTCTAGAAACTAGATAAATGTAAATTAGATGTATAATAGTTATTTTCAGACTAACAAGAGAGAGTATATATATACAAAATATTCAATAGAGAGAAATCATTTAATTTTCAAAATCATCAAGGATTCTATAGTGGCTTAGAAATATTTATTTAGTATCCAATAATTAAAACCTATAACACACTCATTTGGAAAATTAGTTTATTTAAGTCATAACACTACCTATCATTCAAAATAAGACCATTCACAATACCCGTTACTTACTATAATGCTTACTTCCTTGAAAAAAGAGAGGCAACCCAATGGTATTAGTATTTTACTATTAAATCTAAAAGCTAGGTTGTATTAAAAACCACAACTCAAATTGTCTATTAATGTAAAACTTGTGGAGCACACATATAGTAATAATAATGTAATAATCACCCACTCAATGGTTACAACAACATTGTTAATCTAGTTTAACCATCCTTGAATAATAAATGACCATTGCAATTTTTATCTTACTTAAAAGGACACAACATATGTCATGGAAAACTCTATCTAGAGGATACATATATGGATATTCATATACCTTTAAATAAAATTAACTCCCTTTCATTCAAAATTCCAAAAAAATGTAAGAATACCCATACTATTATTAAGAAGATACCATTGTATACATTCCATAGTTAACATAATTGATGTTTCCACTATTGTTCCTATAACTCACTTCAATCAATAAGAGGCAGATGCCAACATAATATTTTGAAAGTGTTAGAATATAATTTTTTATCATTTTCCATACAAGAGAAGGATTTACTTTAAGTAGCCTTACCACCATTATTTGGGGCTAATACTTAACTCATAGACCTAGTAAACCCTAGTGAAATAGGGATGAAACTAAATGTTCACTTTCATATAAGGAGTGTAGTGTCAAAAATTGCATACCCTTGAAATTTCACCTGCACTTTTGTATCCACTTTAGTGTTCACTCCCTTAGTATTTGTGTAGGCTAATATTAGCCTTTGCATCAACCTTTTTCCCCTCAAGATGCTCAAAACCTCTTTTTAGTAGCTATATTTTTGCATTAGTTTTGTGTTAACCTTGTATTTTCCTCATTTCTTGTCATTTTTCTGTGTAATTTGTCTGGACACTAGTGCATCATGGAGACATCCATTTCCTACAATATTTTAACATTCAACAAGTCATTCCTAAGCATTTTTCCAATTATCACCTACCTTTGTCGGTGGAAATAATTCGAGACGGTTTGTAACAACTCAAGACAATTTGTAATGGCTCGGGAACCTCTTTTCCCATCCTCTTATCTCTTTTAAATCCATATTTTCACTTCATTTGGTCTCTCTTGAACTATCAAGTGATATCTCTTGATCTCTCTTGGACATTATGTCTTCTCTTTCTATTTCTCTCAAACTTGTACAACTCTCTACAATTTGCTACAATAGTCTCAAGCTCTCATGATAGTCTTTACAACTCTCTTGGTTCTCAAAGCTCTCTCTCTCTCTATCTCTTTGGCTTCCTCAAGCCTTGTAGGTAATATCTATTTTTCTTGTGTCTTTGAGCATCTTGGGATTTATCACATCCCTCTTCTATGCATTTTCTTATCTTGTTTATATATCTTTTTATCTATCTATCTATCTAGTTGTTTATGGAAGTGGAAACAACAAAGCAGGGGTTTAACTAAGGAAAGCTCCTAAACAACCCCAAAATTTTCTTTGATCTTATGTGTGTAGGTATTGAAGGTATTATTTTTCTAGAGGATCCATTGCTTGGTTCGTTGTGAGTGCTTTCTTTCTTTCTCTTCCTTCACTTTATCATCTACATTCCATTTAATTTACATATAATTTAGTTTACTTTATTTCAATTATGTTATTTTCTATTATCTCCCTTACATTATTAAAAGTTCCTAGAAAACATAATTGATAACTTAGTCACTTAGCTATTTTTTTGAGTAATTCTCAGTTTTCGGTTTGTACAAGATGTCATCATGCCATAGTGATGTCCACGTGTTGCATTGTCATCCTTAGCCGAGAGATTGTTAGTCCATCTAGAAAACCTCTATGACCTACTCTTTTTGTTTCTAGAACTCTCACCATTTTATCTCATCACCTGAGCATTGATCCTTGAGTTAGTTGAGGGCCAGTTTCTCCTTGAGTCCTCCTTGTCTTGAGGGTAGAAATTTTTCTCCTCTACATTTTGGTGAACTTGACATGAAGACTAAAAAAAGTTAAATAAGAGGTTTTCCCTTATAAAATATATTTTTTGGGTTGTTTCCATAAACCCCATTCCATGCCATCAAAGTAGAAGTAATATGTTGGCCTTTGACCAAATTGTTTATGCATTATTTCTTATATTTTTCTCAATACTTTCAAAATGCATTTATTATCTTCTTTTTTTAGTTCAATTGAATCTAGTTTTATTCAAAGTGCTAATGATGTTCCATTCCAAGCATGTGATGGTGACTTGGATTTGCCTATGTCACTATGTATCTTTGATATTTCTCATGAAATTCCTCTTGTTTCAAATGATAATTTATTGCAAGAAGATGAAATCATTGATACTTTTCTTAAATGTTACTCCACCTTCCCTTCATTCTAGTACACTCTTTTCTAGAGATGATAGTGAATGATGAATCTACTCTCACATCGGATCCCCAAGGATAGATGTTAAGAATGTTTCTTCAACTAGTTCCTCTATAAGTCATAATGAATCTATAAATGTAATTGTAGTCTCTACCACTCCTTAAAGGCCTAAGAGACCTACCATTTATGTGACTTCAGTTAGTCCTTCTCCTTAAAACATTTGTTCTATTTGTGGGGTTTTTGTTGAAAGTGATACACTAGATCTTTACATGAAATTCATGTAATCTAAGGCTCCCTCTTATAGAGAAGTAGCCCATACTTATAATACTAAAAGGAATCAATATAATCTTAGTCAACCTACTTCTTTACCACCTTCTCAACCAAGCCTTCCTCAAGCACCTAGACCTGCAACTAAGAAACCAGGTAAGTATGATCCTATCGAACAACTTCATGTTACTCTTGCTGATTCACTGAATGTTACATTCCATTCACATGGAATCCCATGCTTTAGTTTACTAGGGTATGATTCAAGAATCTTGGAAAAATATTTTCTTTCCTTCTTCTTCTAGGCCGAAAGATGTTAATGAATTGATAGATCATATTCATGCAGATTCACTAAATGTTACATTCCATTCACATGGAATCCCACCTATGGAAGTGCAAAAGCAAGTAGATCATATGATGATAATAATTTACTTTAATAATATTAGAATTAGGTGTGCTCTCATTGATACCAATTCTACACTCAACATATGTAGCATTGATTTATTGCCTAAAATTAAAGTTGATTCAACTTCCCTTGACGCCTCTTCCTTATATCTTTATGGGTTTGATAATATTGGTTGACAAGCCTTAAGCATGATAATCTTACCTTTGAGGTTGGGACCCATTACTATACCCACCCTCGTATATGTTATGCTAGGAACATTACCATATAATATCTTCTTGGGGAGGCCATGGATACATGATTTGGGAGTGAATACATCTACTTTACATCATTTAGTGAAGTTTGTTGCTAATAATGAGGTGATCATAATCAAGGCTAACCTTGATGTTGTACAATTAAGTGAGATGGCAACACTTGGTCAAACTTTGGTTGCACCTACTCTTTAAAATATTATTCCTTCATTATCTTCCAATGTGTTGACATCTACTCAAGTAGTACCTATTACAAAGGATACTCTAGAGATAGATGTCCCTGAAAAAGATCTTCCCAAAGCAGGAAATCTTAAGTCTCCTTATACTTCTCCTAAACTAAATTCATGTCTTGGTGATGATTAGGGATCCTTGAACTTTACTAAATCCTATATTGAGGAGTACACAGTAGACCCTATCCACCTTGACATCCCAAAAATATCATTGACACCTGCTATCAAAGATTATTATTCTTTTATATCGAGGGATAATGTGAACAATACTTGTAATGTCCTCAACATTGATCCTCCCCCTTTTGAGGAGTTGCAATCACATTATGGTTTTGGATTTGATATTATTTCTAAGCATGGATACAAAGAAAATTATTTTGGGTGCATGGAACAAGGAGTTAAGGTCCCTTTGGAACCGATAACTCGCTCTTTTGCAAGGGGTTTATGTTACAATCCTTCTCGTTTGTCTCCATCCCCTCCTCTATTGTCTATTGTCCTTATGTCTTCTTCTTGTGAGCAATCAAAATTTTCTTTACAGGGGAAAGGGTTGCTTCCTACTCCTCATCCTTTATCTGAACAAGAGCATATTATGTTGAGGCTTCTCAAAGCCCACTTAATTACTCTTCCTCCTACAAATAAGAAATTTCATAAACATGATAAAACAAAACATTATTTCTATGCATATCATCAAGTTCTTGACCATTACACTAGCGAATGTTGAGTCTTTAAGGAAAAAATTCAACAACTTCTCGATTCTATTGCCATCACTCTTCCATCTATTGATGCACATGTGTTTTCTTCTTATGACAAGTAATATTGATTTTTACCCTCTATCCTATTCATTCTAAATTGTAAACCTTCTTCTATTGCATTGCTCCTCACCATGTGGCATTCATAGATTTTCTATCTCATTTCCATTCATGGTGGTACAATAATGTGTGCAACCATAAATTCTCCATGGTAGTGACACAATAGTGTCTAGCATGCTTATCCTCACCTATACGATAGGGGCAAGGGTAACTTGTTCTTGAGGTGTGTGTCCTTCTTGAGGAGCCCCCCTCTTATTTTCCTTAACCATCAACATAGTAAATATGCTAATGTTTTAAGGGGGGATATGATATCATCTTACTCTTTCTTTTTTAGAAGTATGTCTTAAAATCTAGATGTCTTATGATCTTGTTGTCTAGCTTGGGGGTAGCCTAACTAGACTATTTTTTCTGTGATTGTCTTGCAATGTAGTTTACAACAACCACATGCCTATGCACTTGTCATATGGTTTCTAGCATAATAAAAAATTCTAGCCATACTTATTAGTGTCGTCTTTATTCACTTGCCATATGGTCTCTAGCATAATACAACTTGCTAGACATACTTATTAGTGATGTCTTTTTTTTTATTAGATTTATCATGTGTATTTTCACTTTTTTTCACCTAACATGGTTATCTACATCTAATATGTTTGTGGTGAATTTGCAGTTAGCTATGTCAGATAGAAGACCCATGTCCTCTTCATGTCCTGGCTTAGATTTCTAATTGTATATACTGGATTGAAGACCTATGTCCTCTTCATCCTGAGTAAATTCTCTTCAACCTCTTTCTCTCTATTTTTCTCTTTGACATTGGTTGCTTCCCTATCTTTTGGATGTGTTCCTTCCTTGAAGCAATCAATCCTCACATTATTCTCTTCATTTAAGAATTCTTTTATATGTTTTAATACTTGTTATTTTGGGAATGACACATAGTACTAAGACAACCTCCATCATCGAGGTCTTTTTTACTTTGTTGACTCAAATATCGTTAGTTTTTTTGTTATGTACCTTTGTGTATGTGTTATCCATGTATATGTTCTAACCCCATGATTTGGTAGCTTTTTATTTTCTAACCTTGTTGTCTTGTGCAAGTCTTTCTTGTCTAATGTGTTTGTTTTGTAGGTCTTAACCCTAGGGCCATGCTTCCTTGGTCCGAAGAGCTATATGCTTCCTCTATAGTATCCTTTTTGCATCATTATGTTATTTATTTTTGGTATATTTCCTTTAACATGCATATTCATGTAGATTCATAAGCTTGCTAAAGTGGGGGAAAAATGTAGTGTCAAAAATTACATACCCTTTGAATTTCACCTATGCTTTTGTATCAACTTTATTGTCCACTCCCTTAGTATTTGTGTAGGCTCATCTTATCTCTTACATCAACCTTTTTATCCTTAGGATGTTCAAGGCCCCTTTTACACAGTTATCTTCTTGCATCAATTTTGTGTTAACCTTGTGTTTTCCTCATTTTTGAGTGTGATTTATCTAGACATTACCATGCCATGAAGACATTTGCATGTTGTACTAGCATCCTACAACATTTTAATGTTCAAAAGGTTATTCCTGAGCTATTTTTCCACTTGTCACCTACCTTGTTCAATGGAAACAACTCATCATGATTTGTAATAGCTTGAGAACCTATTTTTCCCTCCTCTTCTTTCTTTTAAATCTATCTTTTCACTTCATTTGGTCTCTCTTGAACTCTCTTGATCTCTCTTTGATATTCTCTCTTCTCTCTTCTCTTTCTCTCACTGAGCTTGCACAACTCTCTACAAATTGCTACAACAGTCTCAAGCTCTCACAATATTCTTTACAACTCTATTAACTCTCACAACTATCCCTGGCTTCCATAAGCCTTGCAGGTAATATTTATTTGTCTTGTTTCTTTGGGAATCTTGGATTTATCACATCCCTTGCTTATGCATTTTCTTATCTTGTCTATATATCTTTTTATCTATCTATCTATCTGGTTGTCCATAGAGGTGGAAACACTAAAGCGGGGGTTTGACTGAGGAAAGCCCCTAAAAAGTCCCAATATTTTCCTTGGTCTTGTGTGTGCAAGTATTGAAGGTATTCTTTTGTTGGAGGCTTCATTGCTTGGTTCATTGTGAGTGCTTTATTTATCTTCCTTCATTTTACTTTTTTTCTTTCTAAAATCAGCTAAACCTAAACTTGGAGGAGTAATTTGAGATTCATGCACTCAAAATTTGAAGATACCAAAAGAACAAGAATTTTAGTACTCTAAGGATCAAACTACTAAGAGAATTAGATTATGAGGATCAAATGCTTCATGCAGTCTAGTTTCTAAACTACAAAAGTTTTTCAAAAAATGGATAAGATTATGAGGATCAAATGCTTCACACACACAGAAGTGTTCCTAATTTTTTAGAAAAATATAACATAGTGTCTAGCATGCACCCTTAACTTTTTTTAGTTGCATTTAGTATTTTCAAAAACCCATTGGTAGAAATATAATTAAGAGTGAGTACTAGAAGTTGTATTTTTTTTGTAATTTTTTATTGAGTACTTTTTTTTATGATTTTTCAAAGTGGATGCATCCTGAAAATTGCATCACTGAGCATGGGTGCCACATAACTTGCACCAAAATAATAAAAAATGCAATTTTTTTCCAATGTCTAAAGAGTGAAGTGTAGAACAATATTATATAATTTTTTTAAAATTTGGACAAGTAGGTCAAAAGTTATTAAAAAAAGTCAATACATGTGTATCTGATAACTATGGAAACATTAGTGAAAGAAATTAACAATAAACATGTTAATGTAGTTCAAATCTAAAAAATTATATGGCTACAAAGCTTAGAAAATGTGTGAAATTATGGTGGTAATTTTACTAACATTTGATTTATAATATGTAAACTCGATGATGAGCAAGTTGAAAAACAAGAATGGAGGAGACAATCATGTGAAAATGAGACAAATAAACCATCCAAGCCTAAGGATTGCAATCAAAGCCTAAGTACAATCCAAAATGCGCACGCGTTTTGTACAAGACAAAACCATACGTGTTTTGTGCAAGCCAAAATGTGTACGTGTTTTGTGGAGACCAAATCATGTATGTGTTTTGTGTAGGCTAAAATGCGTGCGTGTTTTGTGCAGGCCGAAACACATACGTGTTTTGTGCAGGCTGAAACATGTACATGTTTTGTGTAGGCTGAAACACTTACGTGTTTTGTGCAGGCCAAAATGCGTACATGTTTTGTGTAGGCCAAAATGTGTACGCGTTTTGTGTAGGCCGAAATGCGTACGTGTTTTGTGTAGGCTGAAACATGTACATATTTTGTGCAGGTTGAAATGTGTATGCATTTTTTGTAGGCCGAAATGTGTACATGTTTTGCGCAAGCCAAAACATGTATGTGTTTTGGGCAGGCCAAAATGCATACATGTTTTGTGTAGGAAAAAACATGCACGTGTTCTATGCAAGCCAAAACACTCACGTGTTATGTGCAAGCCAAAACACGCACGTGTTCTGTGCAAGCCAAAACACGCACGTGTTCTGTGCAAGACAAAACACGCACGTGTTCTTGTGTTCTGTGCAAGCCAAAACACGCACGTGTTCTGTGCAAGCCAAAACATGCACATGTTTTGTAAAATTATAGGTAGACAAATAAAGAAAATAAATAAATTGTTATTTCATGAATCATGTAAAGAAAATTAAATTATTTAAGAGGGGATAAAAATAAAATCATCGAGTACCTTATTTTATAGGAAATTAATATATAGCTTACATTATAATATATATATTTAAAATTGGGAAATTATGTATTTATGTATGTAAAGGCATATCAAGACAATCTCAATTTCATGTTTAAGTACCACTATTATTATCTAAAATCTATTGTTACTTTCTCACTTTGATAGTATAATATTGCAAACATTAAATCATAAATCAAATAAGATAGTAATTGGTTAGTATAAGCTTTGTAAGTGTGCATTCAATTTGCTCTCATTTTTTGTAATCTACAAGGAGTTATAAGGTTTAGGTTTGAGGGTATAGGAACCTTGAGGGTTGAAGGTATACGACTTAGCGTAGAGTGTATAGGTTCTATGACACAGGGTTGAGTGTAGGGTTTATAGTTGAGGGTATTATATGGCATATAGTGTATAGGTTTGAGGGCATATAATTTAGGGAATTGAGCATATAGGGTCAAGGGTTCATTCCCTAGGCTTTAGGGCCTAGGGTTAAGGGATATGGTTTAGGGTTGAGTGTATATGATATAGGATTTAGGGTCGAGTGCATATGGTTGAGGGCTTATTATATAGGCCTTAGGGTCCATGCTTAAGAGAAATAGGGTTTAGGGTCATGAGGGTATATGGTATAGGGTTGAGGATTGAGGGTTTAGCATATAGGCTCTAAGGCCTAGGGTTGAGAGATAAGGTTTAGGGTTTAGGGTATAACTTGTATAGGTTTTAGGGTTAAGGGTATAGGGTTGAGTATATGGTTAAGGGTTTAACCTATTAGATTTAGTTCCTAGGGTTGAGGGATAAGGTTTAAGGAATTGACAATATAAGGTATAGGGTATAGAATTTAGTTCCCTAGAACTACCTCTCTCTATCTAACCTCTCTCTCTATACGGTTTGGAATTGATGGATAGGGTTTAGGGTTGATTGTATAGGGTATCTAGGGTTTAGGATTGTTGGTATAGAGCTTAGGGTTATGGGTATATAGTTTAGGGTTAAGTGTATAGGTGTTAGGGTTAAGTGCATAGGGCTTTGGTAAGTTAAATCCATTGTAAGCCTAAATAGTATCAAAACAATACATTTTTTGTTAAGTTAAAAGAGCGTACATGTTTTGTAAAGCTATATAGATCACCTAACATCTATATCAACTAGATCAAGGAGGTCAAGGAGATAAGCTAGATCAATAAGGTTGAGGAGATCAACTATATGATGATCAGGTATGGGTTATGTTTTAATGATTATTATGATATCAATGTACTAATAATGATGTTTGTACTAGTTTATGTGATTTATGACATATGTAGGTGAATGTTAATATAGATATATGCATCTGGTTTAAAATGAATCTAGAATGTATCTAATGAAGAATGTATATGTAGTCGATATGAAATATATAATAAACATGTAAGATGATAAGATTCTTAAAATAAAAATCCTAACACTTAAGATGCTTATAATAACAAATATAAACACTTAATATGATAATATATCTAAATTATTCATTATTTAGGGTGTAGGGCCTATGGTTTATGGGTTTTGGGTTTAAGGTATACGGTTGAGTATATGGCTAAGGGTTTAACCTATTAGCTTTAGTTGCTAAGGTTGAGGGATAAGGTTTAGTGAACTTACGATATAGGGTATAGGGTTTCATATTAAATGGGTATATCTAGTTTAGGGTTAAGTCTCACATCACCCCCTCTCTACTCTCCTCCTTATCTCTATTGTTCTCTATCTCACTTCTCTCTCCTCTAGATCTACCTCTCTCTAACCTCTCTCCACTATCTACCTCCCCTTCCTATCTCTCCCCTCATTCATCATTAACTACCTCTCCCTCCCTCCCTATATAGATATCTCTTCCATCTATCTCACATATCTCTTTCTTTGCTTCTTTTCTCTATATATCACCTCTCTCTATCTCTCTCTCATGTCTCTCTCTCATCCCTCCCCTTAATATCTCTAAATTATTTATTATTTACGGTGAAGGGCCTATGGTTTATGGGTTTAGGGTATAGTGTTGAGTATATGGTTAAGGATTTAACCTATTAGCTTTAGTTGTTATGGTTGAGGGATAAGGTTTAGATAACTAACAATATAGGGTATAGGGTTTCAGGTTAAATGGGTATATAGTTTAGTGTTAAGTCTCACATCTCCCCCTCTCCACTCTCCTCCTCATCTCTATTGTTCTCTATCTCACTTCTCTCTCCTCTAGATCTACCTCTCTATCTAACCTCTCTCTCTCTCTCCACTATCTACCTCCCCTTCCAATCTCCTCCATAGACTGCATTCATGTGCACTCCTCCTCTCCTGCTGGATCTCTACTTGTGTCTTTGTCCATCTCTTTCTCTCTACTTTATTTTCTCTATATATCCCACTTCTCTCTGTGTCTCTCATACTAAGCCTTTAATATCTCTAAATTATTCATTATTATTTAGAGATTATGCAGAAGGCTATGGTTCTATTGGTTTGGGGTGTCGGGGTTTTAGGTTTTGCTTGATGCTAGGGTTTATATAGGTTGGGGTTTAGCTTATTGGGTTTAGTTCACTAAGGTTAATGGATAAGGAGTTTAGGGAACCTTTAGGTATTTAGAATTATAGGGTTTTGGGTTAAATGGTTGTATGGTTGGGGTTCGTCTCATCTCCCCCACTGCTCTCTCATCTCACCATTGTTCCTCTATCTCACCTCTCTTTCCTCTGCTCCTCTCTATCTAACCTCTCCCTCTCTTCACATCCCAATATCACCTCCCCTTCCTATCTATACCCCGTTAATTTAGCATTTTCTCTCCCTATGTAGATCTGTACCTATCTACACTGTCTCTACTGTTTATATACCTTCTTTCTCTCCTCTCACCATATCTCCTCTATATCTCTCTCCCTTTAATATCTCTAAATTATTCATTATTTAGGGTGTAGGGCATATGGTTTATGGGTTTAGGGTATGGTTAAGGGTTTAACCTATTGGCTTTAGTTTCTAAGGTTGATGGATAAGGTTCAGGGAATTAACGGTAAGGGTATAAAGTTTTAGGTTAAATGGGTATCTCTAGTTTAGGGTTAAGTCTCACATTCCCCCTCTCTACTCCCTTCCTCATCTCTATTGTTCTCTATCTCACTTCTCTCTCCTCTAGATATACCTCTCTCTATCTAACCTCTCTCCATCTCCACTATCTACTTCCCCTTCCTATCTCTCCCCTCATCTTTCCTTACCTACCTCTCCCTCCCTCCCTCCCTATGTAGATCTCTTTCTATCTATCTCAATATCTAGATCGTTCATCATTAAGTCTTAAATATGATGACCAATATTTTATTAGCTTAAATTTCCCTATAAGGAAACCCTATTTTATGAGGGAATTGTATTACAGTTGTGTATTGTGATATATTCTAAGAGTTTGATAGCGGTCTTGTTGCCTCTAGATCTCCAGTTGGTGATACTTATGTGAGAAATTTTCTCTGCAAGTATATTGTAATCTTTGTGATTTCTAATTAGTATATTGGGCATCTTTTGGAGTGTGGGGTTTTTCTCCCGAAAGGGTTTTCCCCACATAAATCATTGTGTTGTGGTATACATGATATTTATGGTTATTTTTGTTTAATTTTATGTAATTGTTAAAGATTTGTAAAAAATTTGCATTACCTCTCAAGATTAGTGTAGGAAGTTGTTCCACTACCTTAGCTTCCTTACAAGTGGTATTGAATCCTGATCACCTTTGGTTTTAGTTGTGGGTTGTTGGGTTTTTTTAACTAATCTAGATTTGAGTGGGAGCTTACGTAGAAGACACTTTGTGATCTTGTTGTAGGAATTTTGAGATGGCGAGTTCATCAGGGACAATAGAGGTGGATAAATTTTTTGGAAATAATTTTGGAATGTGGAAGCTAAAGGTGAAGGATTTGTTGATAGATCAAGATCTGTGGGATGTTGTTGATGAGAATGTTTCAAGGCCTACAGATCTTACTTAGGCTACTCAATATGATGTTATGGACCGTAAAACCAAGGGTTTAATTAGGTTATACTTAGAAGACTTTGTTTTAATCAATGTCCATGAAGATACCTCTTCGCATAAACTATGGAGGAAGCTTGGTGAGATGTATCAAGCCAAATATTTAGTGAACAAGATTTTCTTGAGGAAGAAATTATGTTCCTTGAGAATGGAGGAGGGTGGAGGAATTATAGACCACTTAGAAGCATTCAATATGTTGGTGACTCAATTGGCATCAGTTGGTGTCAAAATGGATGAGGAGGAGAAATTCTAGATCTTGCTTTATTCTTTTCCTAATTCGTGGGATTCTCTTATTATGGCTATTGGGAGTACTTCTATTATATTGAAGAATGAAGATGTGGTGGGTTCTTTAATTTCTAAAGAGATGAGAAAGAAGGTATCCATCAGTGCCAAGGAAGCCCTAAGTGTTCATGGAAGACCTAAGGAAAAAGGAAAGAAGAATGAGAAGTGTGATAAATCCAAGTTGAAGGGGAGATCCAAATCTCTTGGAAAGTCCAAAGTTATTTTCTAGAACTACGGTAATCTTGGACATATTCGTAAGGACTACAAAGAAGAAAAGAAGAAGAAAAAGAAGAAATTTGATTTTGATTCTGAGTCTAAGAAGGAAGATGGTGATGCATTCATTGTAGCTTTGACAACTCATACAAGAAATGATGCATGGTTAATTGACTTAGGTGCATCTTTCCATATGACCTTTAATAAAGATTGGTTTTTTGAATATGAAGAATTTGATGGAGGTAAGGTGTACTTGGGTGATGACTCTTATTTAAATATTGTTAGCCGTGTTAAAGTTAGAATCAAGTTTCTTGATGGTAGAATAGAAAGGATTAATAGTGTGCTACATATCCCTGGATTAGCACAAAATTTATTACTTATATAAGAAAACTAATAGATGCAGGTGTGTAGGTAGCATTTTTTGATGTAGGATGCAAGATGGTTAGAGGTGCTATGGTGATTGCTAGAGGTGTTAGATATGGAACATTGTATAAGCTTGATGCATGCATTTTTGAGTGCAATAGTACTTTTGTGAAAAACATGTCTATGGAAGAGATGACTTGGTCTTATCTTCAGTAGATGGTCATGGCTTTTGGGTACCCAAGGGTACTCTTTCTTCTGAAACAAAGTTACCTGGAGAGAAAACTATGTGATGGCACTAAAGGCTTGGCCACATTAGAGAAAAGGGTCTAAGGACCTTGGAAAATAAAAACCTTGTTGAAGTGTTATCTGATTGTAATCTTAAATTTGATTTCTATGAGCATTGCATTTATGGAAAACAAAACCATGTTCAGTTTTACTTGAGTTCTCATAAATCTTGTGGTGTATTGGATCTTATTCATTATGATATGTTTGGTCTTGTAGATGCTCCTTAAATTGGTAAATCCACATATTATGTTTCATTTATTGATGATTATAGTAGAAGGACATGGGTATAATTTCCAAAGAGTAAATCTAAAGTTTTTAATCGATTTAAAGAATTTAAAGCAATGGTTGAGTTGTAGACTAGAAAGAAAATAAAATGTTTGAGGACTGATAATGGCAATGATTTTTTCTCTAATTATTTTGATAGATTATGTAAATATTGTGGTATTCATAGACAAAAGACAAATTTGTATTCTCCACAGTAGAATGGAGTTGCAGAAATATGATATGGGGTGGAGTCTGATCAGTCTCCAAGTAGGAGATTGTTGTTATATGGAGCTTAATCAGACTTAGAGGTTAAATTTTCCCCACTTTTATTGGTGTGGTTTCCCCCCAAATTATTTAATGGGGGTTTGGGGGTAGCACTCCCAAGACAGGGTCAAAAGGAAATGCTCCTTGCGAGGTCCAGGGGTAGCGCCCTTGGTGCGCTCCCTGTCACGATACAAGGTGGGGTCAAGGGGTAACGTCCCTCAAACCTCACATGACTTTTATTATTTTATGAAGGCGTCGAGACTTTTTTTTTATTGGCTGACATTAAAAAACCTATTTTGTAACCGACATAAGTCTTGATAAAATGGCTAAGGGTTAGGGTATCCGTTGATAATATATTGTAGCATTTGCAGTGGTATTGAGTTGTAAGGATTGTTGGTTGTAATTGGTTCGATTTGTTGGATAATAATATTGGACTCTTTATTGGTGGATGTAGCCTGAGTTTGGGTGAACCACGTTAAAAATTATCTCTCGCTGTTATTATTTCTGTGTTTTTCATTCCCTATCTAATATTTTTTTTCATTTAATTGATATTTTCTACATGCAATTCCTAACAAGTGGTATTAGAGTGGGTTGTGTTTGATTATCATCTACAAGAAGGTCTCACGGTTGAGTGGGAGAAATGGCGGACGAGGGTAAATTGAAGGTAGATAAATTCAATGGGTAGAACTATCAGTTATAGAAGATGCAGATAGGATTATCTCTGTCAGAAGGATTTATGGAGGCCATTGGAAGGAATAGCCAAGAAACCAACAACAATGACTGATGAGGATTGGAATCTTCTAGATAGAAAGGCATTGGGAGCTATTTGTTTATGCTTGGCACAATCGGTGGTGTTCAATATTACAATAACAGAGATAACTCAAGAGTTGATGGAAACCCTGGAGAAGGTATATGAAAAGCCTTCCGCTTTGAATAAGGTATTTCTTATGAAGTGTTTATTTAATATGAAAATGGTAGAAGGTGGGTCAATTGTTGATCATTTAAATGAGTTTAATATGGTTACCAATCAATTAACTTCTGTAAATGTAAAATTTGATGAAGAAGTTAGGGCTCTTTTGATTCTGTTTTATTTGCCTGAAAGATGGAATAGATTGGTAATGGCTGTTAGCAATTATGTTTCTGGTTTGAATACATTGAAATTTGATGATGTTGTTGGTGTTATTTTGAGCAAGGAAATTTTTAGGAAAAGCTTAGGTGGAACATCCACATCAAGTAGTGTTTTGAATGTAGAAAGCAGGGGAAAAATAACGAAGAGAAGAAACAATTTTGGAATTTATGGGAAGTCAAGGAAAATCAAAGGACAAAAGGTCCCAATCTAGAGACAAGAGGGATTGCTAGTACTTTGGTAAGATGGGTCATTTAAAGAAAGATTGTTGGTCTCAAAAATATAAAGGAGACAAAAAGGAAGTAAAGAGGAAAATGTGGTAAGTAACAAATCTGATTAGGATGCTTTGATTCTTTCCCTTGATAATGCTGATGATTCATGGGTTTTAGATTTAGGGGCCTCATTTCATGCTATGCCCCATAGAAGTTATTTTCTTGACTATGTCTAAGGGGATTTTGGGCTGGTTTATTTGGGAGATAATGAACCTTGTCAGATTGTTGGAAAGGGAAGAATTAAGATTAAGTTGTAGAATGGGAATCATTGGCTACTACAAGAGGTAAGGCATGTTCCAAGGCTGAGTAGGAATTTAATTTCAGTAGGGAAGCTAGGTGATGAAGGTTGTACAGTTACTTTTAATGATAAAAATTGGAAGGTTTCAAGAGGTGCCTTAATAGTAGAAAAAGATGTGAAATTAGGCAACTTATATCTTTGTACATGTCATACTATTCCTTCTACTTTAGTTGTTGTAGAGAAAACACAAAAAAGTTCAGGAACAGTTGTTGCAGGTTCGCACGAAAAAACTGAAACAATTACTGTAGGTTTTGAGACAACACTGTAGCATAATAGACTTGGGCATATGAGTGAAAAAGGTATGAAAGTACTTCATTCTAAGAAATTTTTACCAAGTCTGAAATGCATTAATATGGATCTCTGTGAAAGTTGTGTATGGAAAACAAAAGAGAGTTAGTTTTCTCAAGGATGTGAAGCAAAAGAAAGATGAAAAGTTAGAGCTTGTGCATATAGATGTATGGGGACCAACTCAGGTATCTTCTCTCAGTGGCTCTCAGTATCATGTTACATTCATAGATGATGCAACTAGGAAGGTTTGGATTTATTTCCTTAAGTAGAAATTTGATGTATTTGAAACATTTAAGAAATGGAGAAGCTTGGTTGAGAATGAGATGGGTAAAAGATTAAAATGTCTCAGATTTGATAATGGTGGTGAGTATTGTAGCAAAGAATTTGAGGATTATTGTTCTTTTAATGGAATTCATAGGCAGAAAATGGTTCCAGGGACTCCACAAGAAAATAGAGTGGTTGAGCACATGAATAGGACAATAATGGAGCGTGCAAGGAGCATGAGATTGCATGCTAGGCTGCATTTAAACATGTGGACAAAGGCTTTCAATACAGTTGTATATTTAATTAATAGAGGTCCTTTAGTTCCTTTAGGTTGTGGTATTCTAGAGGAAGAATGGAAAGGTAAGAAGGTGAGTTATTCTTTTCTCAAAACCTTCAGATGCGGAGCATTTGCACATGTAGATTCTAAAATAGAACCAAGCTGGATGCAAAATCAAAAAAGTGTATCTTCGTTGGATATGGCATTGATCAATTTGGTTATAGGCTTTGGGATGTTGAAAATATGAAAATTGTGAGAAGCAGGGATGCTATATTCAATGAGAAGGTGTTGTACAAAAATCAGTTACAACAGCATGAGAAGAAAGAAAAGGATTTTTTGGTGCTGGATGATACTCCAGATAGTGATGTTCCAGTGGTTCCTCATGCTTCGCAACAACAACAAGAAATACCACAAACTCTAGTGAATGTTAGACGGTCAACACGACTAAGTAGACCTCCTGAAAGGTTTTCTCCCTCTTTGTATTCTATTTTGTTAACAGATGCTGGTGAGCTTGAAGGGTATGATGAAGCTATGCAGGTGGATACAAAGGTTGAGTGGGAGCATGCAATGAAAGAAGAAATGGACTCCTTGCTAAAAAATAAGACTTGGGAATTATGCAAGTTGCCTGTAGGTAAAAAGGATTTACCAAACAAATGGGTTTATAGGTTGAAATAGGAAGATGGAGGTAAGAAAAAATTTAAAGCTAGGTTAGTTGTAAAAGGATTTGCATAGAAAAAGGGCATTGATTTTGCTGAGTTTTTTTCTCTGGTTGTTAAGATGACTTCTATTCATATTGTTTTAAGTATTGTGGCTATTGATGATTTGCATTTGGAACAGTTAGATGTGAAAAATACCTTTCTACATGGTGATTTAGAGGAGGAGATATATATGGAACAACCCCAAGGATTTGAGGTCAAAGGTAAGGATAAATTGTTGTGCAGATTGAAGAAGAGTTTATATGGCTTGAAACAAGCACCTCAACAATGGTACTTGAAATTTGATAGTTTTATGACTGAGCAAGACTACAACAGGTGTAATTCTAACCATGATGTTTATTTAAAGAGGTTGGATAATGACAACTACATTATTTTATGTTTATATGTTGATGACATGCTTGTAGCAGGGTCTAACATGGATCACATAAGTGAGTTAAAACAACAGTTAACAAAAATCATTTACTATGAACCTGGATTTGGGGGCAACAAAACAAATCCTTGGTATGAGAATTTTTAGAGATAGGAAGAACATAAAATCGACTCTATCTCAGGCTAGTTATGTTGAAAAGGTGTTGTAGAGATTCCACATGGAGAATGCAAAATATGTCAGCACACCTTTTGTATGTCATTTTAAATTAACTAAGGAGATGTGTCCAAAGACACCAAAGGAGGAAGAAACAATGTCTAAGGTACCATATGCTTCAACCGTAGGAAGTTTAATGTACGCCATGGCATGCACGAGATCAGATATTGCGCATGTTGTTGGAGTCGTAAGTAGGTATACGAGTAATCTCAGATTGGATCATTGGAATGTAGTAAAATGGGTTCTCAGGTATTTGAGAGGTACATCCAATAAACATTTATGTTTTGGGGGCTCTAATACTGATTTAGCAGGTTACACAAACTCAGATTTGACAGGGGATATTGATACTAGGTGAAGTACTACATGTTATGTCTTTACTATAGTTGGGATAGTGGTGAGTTAGATCTACAGGTTGCAAAAGGTGGTTGCTTTATCCACCATGGAGGTAGAGTATGTAGTTGCAACAAAGGCAAGAAAGGAGATGATTTGGCTGCAATCTTTCATAGAAGAATTGGGAAAATGACAAGCCAACAATTATTTGTTTATAGATAGCTAGAGTGCCATACATCTTGCAAATAATTCTACCTTGCATTCAAAGACCAAATGCATACAGTTGAGGTATCACTTCATTTGGTCAGTGTTGGATGATGGATAGTTAAGGATGGAAAAGATACATACATATGACAATCCAGTGGATATTTTTACAAAGGTAGTGTCAAGGGAGAAGTTGAGCTCCTCTTCAACTTCAGTTGGTCTTCAAGAATAAAAATTATAAAATCAGAACAACATGGTCCAGGGTGCTTATTTCCAGTGGGAGCTACAAGGTTAGCAGTGTTAGGATTAGTCTCCAAGTGGGGGATGATATGGGGTGGATTCTGATTAGTCTCCAAGTGGGAGATTGTTGTTATATGGAGCCTAATCAGACTTAGAGGTTAGACTTTCCCCACTTTTATTGGTGTAGTTTCCCCCCAAATTATTTAACAGGGGTTTGGGGGTAGCGCCCCCAAGACAGGGTCAAGGGGCAGCACCCCTTGCGGGGTCCAGGGGTAGCGCCCTTGGCAAGCTCCCTATCGTGATATAGGGTGGGGTCGAGGGGCAGTGCCCCCAAAACCTCACACAACTTTTATTATTTTATGAAGGTGTTGGGAATTTTTTTCTATTGGCCGACATAAAAATACCTTATTTTGTAACCAACACAGGTCTTGATAAAATGGCTAAGGGTTAGGGTTTTCATTGATAATATATTGTAGCATTTTCAATAGTATTGAGTTGCAAGGATTGCTGGTTGTAATCAATTCTATTTGCTGGATAATAATATTGGATTCTCTATTGGTGGATGTAGCTTGAGTTTGGGTGAACCACATCAAAAATTGTCTCTAGCTTTTATTATTTATGTTTTCCATTCCTCTATCTAATCTTTATTTTCATTTAATTTATATTTTTTGCATGCAATTCCTAACAAAATAATGAACAAGACACTAATGGAGAAGGCTAGGAGTATGTTGAGTGGTGCTGGTCTAGAACAAATATTTTGGGTTAAAGATGTTGCCATTACTTGTTACTTGATTAACAAGTCTCCTACATCAAATCTTGTTGGTAAGACACCTATAGAGGCATGGTTGGTCAATAATCCTTCATTAAGACATCTTAGAGTTTTTGATTGTGAGGCATATGCACATGTGTTAAAGGAGAAGCAAACAAAGTTAGAGAACAAGGCTATGAAATGTATCTTCATTAGATATAGTTACATTGTAAAAGGATACAAGCTTTTGGATCCTATTACACAGAAGGTAGTACATAGTAGAAGTGTTATTTAAGAGAAACTAAGCCTTTTTATGTTACATTGCAGCTAGAACAATGTAAACATGAAGATGTGATTCAATTTCTTTCTACACTTGAGAAATTTGAATTGAGGCCTATGGATAGACAATAAGTTGAGGAGAGCTCATCTAGCTCTGAATCTTCAAAAGAGGAGGAAGAACCTCCAACTTAGATTTTTTGTAGGTCTACAAGGCATAGACAACCTTAAAGGTATTCACTTGATGATTGGAGATGTATTTTTTATTTGAATACTAACATGGATGAACCTAGATCGATAGAAAAGGCATTAGATATGAATGACACATAATCCTGGAAGATTGCTATGGATGAAGAAATGACAACTTTGAAAAAGAATAATACGTGGGATTTTGTACCATTGCCTGAAGGAAGAAAACCTATTCATTGCAAATGGGTGTTCAAGAAAAAGATTGGTTCAGATCGAGGTATTGAGAAGTAGAAAGAAAGGTTGGTTGCAAAAGGCTCTCAAGTCAAGGGTGTTGATTATGGTGAGATATTTTCACTTGTTGAAAAAATGACATCCATTAGAATTTTTCTCTCTATTGCTATTGCTTATGATTTAGAGGTTGAGAAAATGGATGTGAAAACTTATTTCCTTCATGGTGACTTAGAGGAGGATATTTATATGACGCAACTAGAGCACTACATGGTGAAAGGTAAAAGTAAATTGGTTTTCAAATTGAAGAAATATTTGTATGGCCTAAAATAGAGTCCTAGGATGTGGTACCAAAAATTTGATACATATGTGTTGAGTTTGGGATTTGAGTGTTCTAAATTAGATCATTATGTTTATTATAAAATTGATGGTGATTGTTTCCTGTTTATTGCATTGTATGTTGACGATATGCTATTTATTAGTAAAGGGAAAGGTATGATTTCAAAATTGAAATCACAACTTGTTGCTAAATTTGAAATGAAAGATCTTTGTGCAACTAAAAAACATTCTTGGGATGGAAATTAGAAGAGATAGAGTGAAAAAAAAGCTATGACTTGGATAAAGTAAGTATATTGTAGACCATTGTATGTTCCTATTTTAGTTGGAACAAAGTTATCTATTTTAGATTGTCCAACATCCCCGTCACAGATGAAAGACATGAGTAGAGTGCCTTACTAGAGGATAGTTGGAAGTTTGATGTATGCTATGGTTTGTACTAGACAAGGAATTTCCCAAGAAGTGGGAGTTCTTTCTAGATATATGTCTAATCTTGGTATAGTTCATTGGGATGTAGTTAAGAGAGTCTTTAGATATTTGTGTGGTACCTTAGATTATTCCTTGTGTTATCATAGTAATATGACTAAAGATGATACTTCCTTTAATATTCATGGTTATGTGGATTCATACTAGGTAGGTGATATTGATAGCAGAAGATCCACTAGTGATTATGTGTTTACTTTATTTGGTGGTGCAATTAGTTGGATGAGTAAGGGACAAGTTGTGGTTGCTTTATCCACTACTGAAGTTGAGTATATGACAACTACTCATGCTTGTAAAGAAGCCATTTGGCTTAAAAGACTATTTTTAGATATTGGAATAAAACAAGGTGTAGTGACAATTTATTATGACAGTCAGAGTGCAATATGTCTATCTAAGAACCTGGCATTTCATGTCAGGACCAAGCACATTGATGTACAATATCATTTTGTTAGAGATATGGTCAAAGATGGTAGGGTGAAGCTGGTTAAGGTAGATCATACTTTGATGAATGCTGCTGATTCTTTAACTAAGCTTGTGAGCACATAGAAGTTTAGATGGTGTTTAGAGACTATGGGCCTTTCAACCCCTAGCAATTAAAAGATGATGTTTATACACCCTCCTATTTCTTTTGCAAGGTGTTCGACAAGTGGGAGATTGTTGGGATAATGTGTCTCAACAAGTCACAATTACATAAAATATTGTTGATACATCAGTGGTGGGGGGCATGTGGGGAGTTTCCCCCCCAATAAGGGGTTTGGGGGCAACACGCCTTGGCGGGGGCTCAGGGGTAGCGTCCTTGAAAGGAAAATTTTATTTATATTTTATTATTGTAAATCTAGACCGTTCATCATTAAGTCTTAGATTTGATGACCAATATTTTATTGGCTTGACCTTCCTTAGAAGGAAACCCTACTTTATGAGGGCATTGTATTACAGTTGTGTATTGTGATGCATTCTAAGAGTTTGATAACAATCTTGTTGTCTCTAGTCTCTGGTTGGTGATACTCCTATGAGAATCTTGCTCTACAAGTATATTGTAATCTTTACGATTTCTAAATAACATATTGGGTAGCTTTTGGAGTGTGGGTTTTTTCTCCCAAAAGGGTTTTCCCCACATAAATCATTGTGTTTTGGTATGTATGGTTATTTTTGTTTAAGTTTCTATAAATGTTAAAGATCTATTAAAGTTTTTCATTATTCTCCTCTCAAGATTATTGTAGGAAGTTGTTTTGCTACCTTAGCTTCCTTATAGTTTATGGGTTTAGGGTATAGGGTGTAGGGTTGAGTATATGGTTAAGGGTTTAACCTATTGGATTTAGTTGCTAACGTTGATGGATAAGGTTTAGGGAACTGACAGTATATCTAGTTTAAGGTTAAGTCTCACATCTCCCCCTCTCTACTCTCCTCCCCATCTCTATTATTCTCTATCTCACTTCTCTCTCTCTCTAGATCTATTGATGGTATAAGGTATAGTGTATAGAATTTAGTTCCGTAGAACTACCTCCCTTTATCTAACCTCTCTCTCTCTCTACGGTTTGGGGTTGAGGAATAGGGTTTAGGGTTTATTGTATATGGTATCTAGGGTTTAGGGTTATGGGTATAGAGCTTAGGGTTATGGGTATAGAGTTTAGTTAAAAACAAGTACATGTTTTTGAAACTATAGGATCTTCTAAATGGAGGAAAAAGTGCAAATAGTTAAGTTTATGTAAGGCTATGTTGCATACATGTTTTGTTTAGTTAAAAGCACATACATGTTTTTTGACACAATAAGCACTTCTAAATGGAGGCCAATGTACAAAAAATTAAGTTTATGGACCAATAACGTGTATGTGTTTTGCTTAATTAAAATCATGTATGCGTTTTTAACACTATAGGTGCTTCTAAACTTAGGCCAAAGTGCAAACAGTTAAGTTTATGGAGCAATAATGCTTATGTGTTTTTTAGTTAAAAGCACATACATTTTTTTTTATACTATAAGCGCTTCTAAATGTAAGAATAATGCATACGTGTTATGTAAGCATAAAACATACACATTGCGTTTAGTTTATATGCACTCGTTACGACCAAAAAATCACATGACACTTTGCTAAAGGTCCCACTACAACGAGCTCCACTTTCTGTGTGCATTTTTCTCGACAGTGTAAGAGATTTCTTTTTTTATTTGAGTTCAAATGATTGAAATGCATTAGAATGTGACAATGAACTTATTGTTAAGTGTTTTTTGTTTCTATATCATATTTTATTGTCAATTTTGGTGATTATTTCATAGTTTATTGATAATTTGTTAATTTCATGAAGTAATTTATCACTTAGATGTCAAAGAAGAGTAATTTGTTTAAGATGTCAAATAAGAGTAATTTGTTTAAGTAATTTCATATATGTTTAAGTAATTTCATATATGTTCAAGTAATTTCATATATGTTCAATAATTTCATATTTGTTCAAGTAATTTCACATATGTTCAAGTAATTTCATATTTTTTTACTTATAATTTGATCAAGTAAATCATTTTTGTTCAAATTACAGTATTAATTAATATATATTCATAATTTTTTTATTTAGGAAGAAATGATATTAACCATGGTAAGGAATAAGCGAGGGCCACTTAAACAACTCACTAGTACAAAAAAATAATATATGACTGAAAAACTACTAAAAACTGCTTATAAATGACTAAACTTGGTCACATGACCATTAGTAGTTTATTCACAGTCATATATAACATGAGCAAATTTATGACTAAACCAATTTTAGTCATTTATTGGTTGTTTTGATTGATCGATTTGGTAGTATATTTAGTCATTAATTTAGTCATTGATTTAGTCATATTATTCACTAATCTTGGTCGCGTGACCATTAGTAGTTTATTACTAGTCATTTACTTGGTCATTTGATCAATTTGGTCATATATTTAGTCATATTTATTCACTGATTTCTGTTAGCTGGTAGTATATTTAGTCATTTGATCAATTTGGTCATATTTATTCATTAATTTTTGTATTCACTGATTTCTATTAGCTGGTAGTATATTTAGTCATTTGATCAATTTGGTCATATATTTAGTCATATTTATTCATTGATTTCTCTCAACTGGTAGTATATTTAGTCATATTTATTCACTGATTTCTATCAACTAGTAGTATATTTAGTCATATATTTTTAGTCATATTTGAGGATTTAAACATAAAACACAGAAATACACATCATGAATCATCAGTTGCACACAATAAGGTAGCCATTTGTAAGGAAGCTAAGGTAGCGGAACAACTTCCTACACTAATCTTGAGAGGAGAATAATGCAAAAAAAATTACAGATCTTTAATAGTTACATAACCTTAAACAAAAATAAGCAAAAATATCATGCATACCCCAACACAATGATTTACATGGGGAAAAACCTTTCTCAAGAAAAACCCCACACTCCAAAAGCTGCCCAATATATTATTCATAAATCATAAAGATTACAATATACTTGTAGAGCAAGCTTCTCACAAGAGTATCACCACTTAGAGATCCAAAGACAACACGATCGCTATCAAACTCTCATAATACATCACACACACAACCGTAATAAAACACCCTTATAAAATAGGGTTGCCTTCTAAGGCAAGTCAAGCCAACAAAATGTTGACCGTTAGATATGAACCCTAATAACAAACAATCCAAATTTAAAATAATAAAATATACATAAAATGTGGCTTTTGGGGGCGTTGCCCCCTAACCCCCGCTAGGGCGCGCTGCCCCTGGACCCCCAGCCGGGGGGGATTATCCCTCTTGGACCCTCGTAGGGGGGTACCCCCTGCAGCTCCCCGCACTGACGTATCAACATTAACTTATGTATTTGCAAGGTTGAGACATATTTTCCCAACACCATTGAGAAGGAAAAATCAATGAACTTTATTAATAAAAGAAAGGTGTTCTAGTTACAGCTTATAAATATAGTATTACAATTTTTATTTTTAGTCACAAGACTAAAAATATAAGTTACAAAATTGTACAGAAATGACTGCAATAAAGAAACTTCTCCAAAAAATTTCTACAATGATGGAAACGCATGCTTGGAGCCCTTTAATGTTGTGGAATAGAAGAAAAAAGAATCATTTATCTACCACCATAATGAATCCATTCTTTTGTCCTCCTCAATTTTGGGTGCATTCACATTGCCATCAACATGACTTAATCCTATCTCCTTGATGTGGTTACCAATGTGGAAAAGGCCCCTGAATAATTTGACATGCTCTATTATAAGCTTCTTGAGAGTCCAAAAATTTGGACTGTAGCTTGGTTATTACTATCAAGAGGAAGACAATCTTAAGACTCCTTAAAACCTCTGCCTAACTGATAACTTTTCCACATAAGACAAGGAAATGTATCAAATAACTCATGCATCATCTCCTCATTTCCAACATATTCATCATCCATCTCCAACTGCTTCAACACCCAATGGGTTAACAAGAGAACAGTACAATATGCTACAAAAACAAATGAGAGATGCATAAATATCCACTATAACAAACAAAAAAAATACTAGAAGCACATGTAATAAAGGAAAATCAAGGATTACTAAAGGTTTAATTTCTCTACAACACATGATTTTAATTGGTTTTGACATAGATTTCAAAACAAACTAATAGGAAAATGATCAGATGAAAATATAAGTGGGCATTTTATAGAAACACGAACTAATAAATAATATATCCAATATTCAAAATGGTCATATTTTAACACAACTCCAATATAATAGAACAATTCATATTCAATTTCATAACATAATTTGTTTGAAAGATTTTTATTTAAATATCATCCATTTCAATAATTAAATAGTCACTAGCAATTTTACACCTCATTCACAACAAAAATGGTAAATATTTGTCCTACTTTGATTGCTCAAAATTGACCTATTGAAGCAATTGAAATAGTTAAAATTACAAATGTAAATGGAAATATTTTGAAATAACATTAAAAAAATGGAAGCTTCATAATTTAATACTTGGCTTGCAACTCTTTCAACTTGTGTTGCAGTTGATTTAAGTCTTCACATCGCTTCACCCAATCCCGAGCACCATCTAAACTATTGATGATATCTTGAGATACACTTTTTCTCTATGTGTTGTGTATGAAGCACCTCAGTTTATATTTGGCAGTGTAAATTTTTTGACCCATTTGTCCTCCACTTGAGAATGCAGTGCATTGGAAATTGTTGTACCCACTTCCTCTTTTCTCGCTCTTTGTCTCTTCTCATTGTAACAAATTATAATGCGATTGATTTCACCTGTTCATCTATCCTATATAGATACTGTTAGAATTCCATCCTCATCAACTTGGAAGCAAACTTGTACGGATGGAAATTTAGCTCAGGCCTCTTGAATTCCATCCACTACACATTCACCTAGGAAATTTTTATGAGTAGTCAATTTTCTCTTTCTCCTTCGTAGACTAGAATCAACATTACTTTGATATAGTCCTAACCCGTGGTGAAGGATTTCGTGATGTGAGTAAGAATTTTAAGTATTTCATCTAGATTGATATTATCCTTTCCCGCATCATCACAGGGAATCTCAAGTTTATCTGCAGGCTTGCAGGAGGCAGTCTGAGTGAGCATCCTATCCCCGCAAGAAAACCCTAAATGTGGTGTAGGAGAGTGGTGGACTTACTTTTCTCCCCGCATTCCTGCAGAGACCAACCAAAGACCATGCAGGTGAGCGAGAAGTGGGATTTTTGTCAAATATTGCCTCAAAGAGATGTTATCTCTTGGACTAAAATTATTGTTGGATATGCACAAAATGAATTTGTTGGAAAGGATTTACAAACTTTCAAGAAAATGCAATTGGTAGGTGTAGATCCAAATTCCACAACCTTTTCCAGCATCCTCCCTTCCTGTGCCAAAATGGGAGCTTTGGAATAGGGTATGGACATCCACCAAAACATAAAGGATAGAGGAATTTTGTCAAATGTAGTTGCAACTGCCCTATTAGACATGTATGCAAAATGTGGAAGCATAGACAAGGCATGTGAACTGTTTGACAGAATGCCTCAAAGAAATGTGGTCTCATGAACTACAATGATTGTAGGATATGCACAAAATGGATTTGTTGAAAAGGCCTTAGAAATTTTAAAGCA